>ONZH01018435.1:0-153843 GCA_900303285.1 Rhinella marina
AATCCACTAAACTATCCAGGGATTAAGTCCGATCGTCAGTAATTTATCTATCAGCTTGTTATGTGGCACTGTATCAAAGGCTTTGCTGAAATACAGGTAGGCAGTACCCATGACACCAATTTTGTCCAACACGTTTGTGAAATAGTCAAAGAAATCGATAAGATTACTTTCACTTTCAAATCTGCCCTTGGTGAAGCCGTAAGGTTTTGGATCCCACAAACTGATGGTTTATAGGTGGTCGACTGTATTTTTTCCCCCTTTTATTTATTTATTTTTTATTTACTAGTACTGAGGTCAAGAAAACTAGTTTCCAGTTTCTTCTCCGCTACTCTTCATGTGGATGGGTACAACACTGGCCATTCTCCAGTCAGGGGACTGGTTAAACAAATGAGTAAGAAGAGCACTAACCACAGATTGCAGTTTTGTATGGACTCTTGGGTAGATTTCATCTGGACCCACTGCCTTGTTTTGCTTTAAACATGCCAATTCACCCTTAACATCAACCCCATCAGCTAGAGGTACTGCCATGCCCTTTCAAGTTTTGATTTTGAAATCTGCCTTCTTTCATTGCTGTACAAAATTGATCAGAAACAGATTGTGCAGGGCAAGGCTTTTTATTTTATATTATTACACTGGAGGCACTGATGGGCGGGCTTTAGTGTTGCCCTAGCGCTAAAGTCTGTGCATTAGTGCTGGTGATATCACCAGGTTCACTGCTAGGCGGAAACCTCTGCCTAGCAGTGTAATAATATAAACTAAAAAAAGCCTTGCCTTTCGCAGTCCAGCACAGGGCAAAAGCCAGTGTAATAATATAAACAAAAAAAAAAATTTTCCATGGAGAGCCCGGTACGTCACAGGATCTCAAGAAAAATCCTTTCCCCTGTGCAATTCAGCGCATGGGAAAAGGAGAGCAACGAAGCATGAAATGCTGCCTGGGTGAAAATGGGGATATGTACAGGTTCAGCTCTGACACCGGACAACCCCTTTAATGGATCCCAGTGAATTTATGATCCATCAGGTTTTCTTTAGAGTTCTGGTATATTTGATAGCAGGTATAGTGCTGGGACACAACTGGATTAAAAGAAAGATATTTTTTTGGGTGTGTTTGATTCTATTTGCTTATAAAAAATGTTGGGTTACATTATCATCTGCCGACACCCTATGGTTCTGCAGATCTCTGTGACCGCATAGTTTTTAACCCTTACACTCCCAGCGCCGTGGGTATGTGGCGCCCGCTTGCAAGTGCGGCGGGCGTCATGGCCGGCAAGTCTCTGCTGTTTCTAACAGCAGAGACTTGCCGCTACTTACCCGATCGGCGGCGTCTTGCTGGGCCTTTAGATGCCGTGATCACGGCATCTAGTTGCGTCTGAACCCCGAAGCGTACGCTTCCGGGTGGTGTACAGACGCCCCGAGTGGCCAATCGGGGTGTCTGTACACCATATGAAAACTGTAATCCTCGCTGGTGAGGATTACAGTTTTCAAAGTGCAATTCTTATTCTGGCCACTAGATGGCAGGCCAGGATAAGAAATGAGCAATTCTTGGATTTATCTCAGTCTAGTAAATCCCTGATTGCTCATAAAGAAAAAAAAAACACAATATATTAGCTCATATTTGAGCTTTAAAATAGTCAAAAAATGTTTTAAAAAAATGTTAAAAAAAATATAAAAAATAAAAAATATATAAAAGTTCAAATCACCCCCCTTTCCGTATAATTAAAAAATAAATACCTAAATAACAATAAATATAGACATCATGGGTATCACCGTGACCGAAAACACCCGTACTTTTAAAATATAAAAAAAAAAATTCCAATACGGCGAATTGTGTGGCAGAAAAAAACGTCCAAATGGCGATTCGCCGTTTTTTGTCGCTTTTTTTTCTAAAAAAAAAATTAAATAAAAAGTGATCAAAAAGTCATACACACCCCAGAATGGTATCAATAAAAACTTCAGATCGTCCCGCAAAAAATTAGCCCCCATACAGCTCCGTACACATAAATACCAAAAAGTTATAGGGGTTAAGATATGACAAGGAAAAAAAAAAAAGGGCAACTTTCTAATTATTTTATCACTATTAGAGATGAGCGAGCAGTGCTCGTTACGAGCACTGTAGCGCTCGGGTCCCGTGTGAAATGCCCGCAGGCATTGCGGATCCGTCCTCAGCTGCATGTAAGTCAATGAGGACGGATCGTTTGGTATGACACTCATACCAAACGGTTCCGTCCCCACTGACTTTAAGACGGGTGAGGACGGAACCGTTTGGTATGAGTGTCATACCAAACGATCCGTCCTCATTGACTTACATGCAGCTGAGGACGGATCCGCAATGCCTGCGGGCATTTCACACGGGACCCGAGCGCTACAGTGCTCGTAACGAGCACTGCTCGCTCAACTCTAATCACTATCAAAACGCAGGAAAAACTATACATATTAGGTATTGCCGGATTCGTACTGACCAGTAGAATGAAAGTAACGGGTCAGTTTTAATGCACATCGAACGCTGTAAATAAGAAACCCGTAGAACTGTAGCGGAATAGCGTTTTTTTTGCAATTTCACCCGATTTGGAATTTTTTTCCCGCTTCCCACCACACCATATCAAATATTAAATGGTGGCGTTGGAAAGTACAACTTGTCCCACAAAAAACAAGCCCTCATACAGCTATGTGAACAGAAAATTAAAACCGTTATGGCTGTTTGAAGGCAGGGAGCGCAAAACGAAAATGCATAACCGAAAGAACCTCCGGGACTGAAAGGGTTAAACAGCTGTAGTCACAGTAAGTATTCCGGAGACCAGCCAAAGTGGTCTGCCTGCGTGACTTTGCTATAACAAGGTATTACAGTGATTCACTTTAGTTCATTAAAAAATGAAATAAAAATAAAAATGAAAAAAGCAAACTAAAAAATAAAAAGTTATAACTATAGTTACTAGCTTTATCAGTAGTATGTGTACACACTCATACACACATTCTTCTTCCTTTGTTGTTTATATAAAAAATAAATATATATTAGTTTTAACACTTATAACAGACTTTGTGTGTGTAAAATATACAAACGTGCACTCATTTTCCCTTTTTGCTTTCATAAAAAATGTAAGGTATTCATTTCATCTATATTTAGTATTACAAGTTTTTTTTTTGCGTAAAATATACAAAAGCATGCATATTTTTTTTGAGATATTACGAAAAAAATCAAAAAATTATATATATATATATATATATATATATATTATATTTTGATTTTTTTTCCTAATATCTAAAAAAAAATAAGCATGCATTTGTATATTTTACGCAAAAAAAACTTGTAATACTAAATATAGCTAAAATGAATACCTTACATTTTTTATGAAAGCAAAAAGGGAAAATGAGTGCACGTTTGGATATTTTTTTAGCTATATATATATATATATATATATATATATATATATAAAGCTAAAAAATATCCAAACTTCCCCAACTGGAGCTATTGAACCAGCAATAGAAATATTGGCTGCCAAATTGACCTCCAGTCATTTGAGGTCTTTCGGTGGCCCATCCAGTATATAAATTATACCAGTAAAGTCCATTTTCCAGGTGCAAACATACTTCTGTGGTTTTATAAATATTTTGTCTTGACAGAAATTATAAAGAAATAAAATATACATTTTATATACTCAGAGATTTCTATACTGAGCACCACTGCCTTCTCACATCTTACCAATATAACGACCAATGGTATTGCAGCTCACCCTATTCACTTGAATGAGACTGAGCTGCTCCTAGGCCAAATGAATGATGAATGTAATGTCACTGGCCTAGAAAAAGCAGCAAGAAGCCTGTGGCGCCCACAGGAGCGCTGCTACCTTCCCATACAGCTGATTTGCCAGTGTCCAGGTTTCGACCACCGTTCAGATACTGATGATCCTGAGTCATCAGTAAAAAAAAAATCTCAGAAATCCCCTTTTTTTAAATACAATTATATCTTTCATCTAATGGCACAAAAAAGTCTAGTTTGTCCTGTGAAAAAAATCAAATACATGTAGGTTGGCTCAGAAATTAATTACCATATTTTTTGCCCCTTAAGACACACTTGCCCATAAAATGTACCTAGGTTTTAGAGGAGGAAATGGGAAGAAAATTATTTTTCATCAGACCTCAGCTCAGACCCTCAATGTTTATTAGACCTCAGCTCCCAGCCCCAATCAGACCCCCAATGTTAATCAGACCTCAGAACAGACCCCCAATGTTAATAGGTCCCTCAATCAGACCTCCATATTAATAAGTCTCCCAATCAGACCTCAGATCTGACCTCCATGTGAATGAACCCCATGTTCAGATCAGTCAAAAAAATGAAAAAATAAATAAAATCAACGTACCTCTCCTGCTCCAGACAATGGCGCTCCTGTCATCCAGCGCTCCTGTCATCCAGCGCTCTTCTTTCTCATGTGCTGTGCTGTGGTCCGATGCACAGCGTGAGGTCATGGAGTGTCGACGGTGTCACTCTGTGTGCAGTGACAGCACAGCGAGCGGCCAAGAAAGACCAGGAAGTGGTGAGTACAGAGCCTGGGGAGCCCTGCATTCACTGCTTCCCAGTCCTCCTGTACTAATGAGCTGTTCCATAATGGTAGTGCTCAGTAGTATTCGTCCTCCATTTTGGGGAGAGAAAAAGTGTGTCTTAGGCTACATTCACATGGGCATTGTTTTCCCGGCATCCAAGCCGCATATTTTGTGGCTCAGGTGGGGACCCATTCATTTCTATAGGTGTCTGCATCCGTTGCTCCGTGCTGCAAAAAGCATAGAACATGTCCTATTCTTGTCCGCAATTGCGGACAAGAATAGGCATTTTCTATGATAGCCGCGGCCATGTGCGATCCACAAATTGCAGAATGCACATGGCCATCCGTGTTTTGCAGATCTGTGTTTTGCAGGTCCACAAAACAAAATGCCCTTGTGAATGTAGCCTTAATGGGTGAAAAATACGGTGGTTATTTGCGGTTAGATAGGCCCATTGCCAAAAATGAAAAATTGGCCTGAGGAGGAAAGGGGTGTAAACACTCATGTAATGAGGTGGTTAACATACCTTGTGAGTCAGACCTAGGGTTGTCACGATACCAAAATTTTGATTCGATTTCGATACCATAAACAAGTATTGCAATACTCAATACTATTCGAACAATTCCAAAAAAGCTGTGTGCATTCCACATTTTATGGAATGTCCCACCCATAATAGAACAGTCCTTTACTATTTAAAAAAAAAAAATATATATATATTTTAATAGTTCGGACTTTTTTATTATCGTTCATATATTTTTATATGTAAAATTGGAAAAGGGGTTGATTTTAATATTTTGGTGGGGTTTTTTTAAACATTTTAAAAAAACTTTTTATCTAATAACTATTAGCCATCTTAGGGGGCTAGAACCCCATGTCATATTCACTTTTCATAGGATTGCAGACTGTCCCTGCTGCCCTGTGCTTTGAGCACACAGAAGCAGGGAGCTTCCCATGACTGCCATGAATGGCTTCAATAGCGTCCTGGCTGCCATTGTAACCAATCGGAGACCTGCTATTTCACTGCTGGGGCTCCGATCGGAGGCTGTCACCAATGAAAATACTTAGGGTGGGGAAACCTGTGGCTACTGCACCATCAACACTGGGGAGAGTGGGGGGGCCTGTTGGTCACTGTGCTCTAATGAATATAATTAACCCCTAAATACAAATGTACGCGATACTGACGAAACCCGTCAATTAACCCTTCAGGTGCTGCACCTGAGGGGATAATTGACGGAGTTCGGCTGGATCCCTGTCATTGTGGCCGGGTGCCACAGCCGGCACCCGCCACGTACATTTGTATTTGGGGGTTAACTCTTCGTTGGTGGCACAGTGGCCAACAGCCCCCCCCCCCCCCCCCCTCCTCAGTATTATATTCATGGTGGCCAGTAGCAGTTCACAGACCCTTCATTGAAGAATTATCCAGTAGTATAAACTGCCCCCCCATATGCCGGGCCCCTCACACTGAATATACTTACCTGGCTCCCCGCTCCCTGTGCCACTCCTGGTCCCAGCACTGCCGCTGCTTCTTCTCCCCGTGAGTCGATGGAAAAATCCATTGTTGGGGGAGGGGGGGGGGGCAGCAGCCAATGGCAGGTGGGGACGAGCTTCCCTAGAGTCACATGTGATGTTAGGGAGGCTCGTCCCCATCCCCTCCTGCCATTGGCTGCACCCCCCAACACCGGATGTTTTCACCGGCGCACGGGGAGAAGCAGCAGCGGGGCCCAGCATGTGGGGGGGGGGGCAGTTTATAATATTGGATAACCCCTTTAATCTTTTCGTTGGTGGCAGTGGCGGCCGCGTCACAGTGGGGAGGGAGGGACTGTCTACTGTGCCAGCTCAGGAAAACATGGTGTGCGCCGCACGGCACGCCATGTTCCCTAAAAGATACTAGGCTGTGCAGTAGTACAGCTTAGTATCAGAAAATAGCAAATCCCGGTATCGTATCGATTGGATATCAAAAGTTCGATACTCGATGCATCCCTAGTTAGACCACACCCACATAGTTGCAGAACAAAACAACCTGAACAGTGTGGGTCATATATATGTTTTCCATATGAATTTATGTACGGGAGGTTACCCATACTCCATAATGTTATGTAGCCCTTCTGATTGATATTCTGCATGATACTTGTCACTTAACCTTCTGTGTCACTTGTTTGTCTTGATCCAGCCAGTGTGAAGCTTGGCATTTAGTGACAAAGAAAGATATCAGTAGGGCAATGGTTTCTCAGTAGGGAGTGTCCTGCATGCCATTATTGTGACATCATGGTGACAGGTTGTCACAAGGGAATGAGGTCAGCAGATTTCTGGTATAACATGTAAGTGCAGTTTCTGTTGACTTACAATACAAACCTCATCCTAAGGTGGTGTCACATGAATAAATTACATTTCCATTGTTGTCATCGGGGACTCTTTGTAGTACCTCAGTATTAATGTCAGAGCAACTCGACTTGTATTTTTTTCTCTTGAAGACATATTGCTAGTCTTTCAACTGGCTTTCTTTATTAGAATGCCATTCCCGTTGAGAAAGCTAGTCAGATGACTAGCAAAATGTCTTCAAGAAACAAATCTTCAGTTGCTTGAACTTATTACTAATGATATACCATCAGACATATGTGTAGTACCATCCTCAGTGGTGCTCACAATCTAATTTGTAATGAATCTCTTAACGACCTATGACATAACTGTATGCAGAGATCTCAGTGACGACTGTACAAGCCATTTTACTCCCTGGAAAAAGTCTGAAGCATATCAATACTTTAGACTTTCCCCTGGAAACCAAACCAGAGTTCGGTACAAAGGTTTTTTACAGTAGAAATTAATTTACAAAGTTATTACCCGAAGTCTCACGAGACTAAGCGAAGTAATAACTTTGGCTCATCGGAGCCAATACGTTTGAGTACTGTATTCAAACCAAGTTTTATGTGAATCGACTTCGGATGAAGCATCCAAAGTCGATTCGCTCATCCCTAGTCACCAGGATCAATCCTATTAAACCAGACATACTGCCTGGTAGGGATCATCATGCTGATTAAAACTGTACCTTTCTTATGTGTATATGCTAAACAGCTGAAGAGATATCAGCATTTTCATTCATATGCTAATGAGGAGTTCAAGCACCAGGAGGCGAGACTGAATCCTTTGAGTACTGCTATGTAACACCCCCTGTGCTCTGCATACTCCCCCTTCCTTGATTGACAGGGCTAGACATGCTAAGGGCAGAGCTGTGTCCTAGCATCTACATGTCATATACCGTATTTTTTGCTTTATAAGATGCACCTGATCATAAGACGCACCCCAGATTTTAGAGTAGGAAAATAAGAAAAAATATTTTTCATCACACCTCATATCAGACCCCCCATAAATTTCAGGACATCACATCAGACCCTCATATCAGCCCGTCATGTCAGACCCCCATCAGACCTCAGATCAGCATTAGCTCAGCCACTGGATCAGCCCCCCCTAATCCCATATCAGCCCACTGTGCCATCAGACCTCAGATCAGCCCCTATGCCCCCATATCACCCCACTGTGCCCCCATCAGACCTCAGATCAGCCCACTATGCCCCCATATCACCCCACTGTGCCCCCATATCAGCCCACTGTGTCCCCTTAAGACCTCAGATCAGCCCCCATATAAGCCCACTCTGCTCCTATCAGACCTCAGATCAGCCCACTATGCCCCATATCAGCCCACTGTGCCCCCATCAGACCTCAGATCAGCCCACTATGCCCCCATATCACCCCACTGTGCCCCCATAAGACCTCAGATCAGCCCCCATATCAGCCCCACTCTGCTCCTATCAGACCTCAGATCAGCCCACTATGCCCCCATATCAGCCTACTCTGCCCCCATCAGACCTCAGATCAGCCCACTATGCCCCAATATCAGTCCACTGTGCTCCCAATATCAGCCCACTCTGCCCCATCAGACCTCAGATCAGCCCCCTCTACCCCCATCATACCTCAGATCAGCCCACCCAGCCCCATAAGGATAAAATAAAAAACTCTCTCCCCTCTCCTGCGCCGCGGCTCTGCTCCTGGTCCGGCGCTCCTCTGTCTTCTCCGGCCGGCGCTGCACTGTCACCTAACTGCGTTCAGCGTCAGGTCATAGGAGAGGTGAGAGAGTTTTTTATTTAATCCTTATGGGGCTGGGTGGACTGATCTGAGGTCTGATAGGGGTAGAGGGGGCTGATCTGAGGTCTGATGGGGGTCCCGGCACCCAATACATACTAGTGAGAGCTTCCATGATAGAAGCGTTCACTTGTATTCGCTTTATAAGATGCACAGCAATTTTCCCCCTACTTTTGGGGGGAAAAAAGTGCATCTTATAAAGCGAAAAATACGGTACTTGATCTGCTTATAAAGCTAATCTCCACATTACTGCTTTATTCACAGGCACAATTAAAGATTATAAAGACACCAGTAATATATGTTAGCTTATACATGTGTAAGACATGTCTCTACAACAGGGGCGGGCAATTAATTTTCCCATGGGGCCGCATGAGAAATTGGGATGGTTTTAGAGAGCCGGACTAATATAATTAACTCAGTTCTACCCAATACTGTATATAGTATATATACTGTCACCCGGTGTATTTGCAGGTGCTCTGCTCTGCCTGCCACTAGTGTATCTGGACACGCTGCCAGTCACCAGTGTATCAGTGTATGTATCTGGACGCGCTGCCTTTCAGCAGTGTATCTGGACGCGCTGCAGTCGCCAGTGTATCTGGACGTGCTGGCTGCCAGTGCGCGCAGTGTATCTGGACGCGCTGCCAGTCAGCCAGTGTATCTGGACGCGCTGCCAGTGTGCGCAGTGTATCTGGACGCGCTGCCAGTCGCCAGTGTATCTGGACGCGCTGCCAGTCGCCAGTGTATCTGGACGCGCTGCCAGTCGCCAGTGTATCTGGACGCGCTGCCAGTCGCCAGTGTATCTGGACGCGCTGCCAGTCGCCAGTGTATCTGGACGCGCTGCCAGTCGCCAGTGTATCTGGACGCGCTGCCAGTCGCCCAGTGTATCTGGACGCGCTGCCAGTCGCCAGTGTATCTGCGTTTATCGGCCGCTGCCAGTCGCCAGTGTATCTGGACGCGCTGCCAGTCGCCAGTGTATCTGGACGCGCTGCTCAAGTGTGACCATGGCATCTGAGCGGTCTGGAAGGGGTAGCCGCACGCTCCTGCAACAGTGTTCTCCAACTGAGATCGGAGAACCTGTTACGATATAGCAATAGCCCGAAGCCTCAAGCAGGCTTCAGAGCTATTACTAGAATATAAAAATACAGGCCTGCAGGTGGCAGCACTGTATTGGTATATTGTAAATGAGGTGTTCAATGATGGCTATTTAGCCATCGCAGAACACAATGGACAATCTAATGATTACCAGTTATAGACACCCAGGGTGACTTAAAGAAATTTTTTTTTAAAAGTATACAAAAAAATATAAAAGTTCAAATCACCCCCTTTCCCCAAAATAAAAGTACATAACCAATAAAAAAAATACACTTAATCAGTAGTTGTACTCCAAAATATACCATTAAAAAATTCTTGCAAAAAATAAACCCTCATATGGCTATGTTGACAGACGAACAAAAACATTGCTGCTTTTGAAATGTGCTGATGAAAGTGTAAAAAAAAAAAAAGGTACCAAACCTTAAAGGGGTTCTGCAGTTCTGTAAAACTGATGATCTATCCTCTGGATAGATCATCAGCATCTGATCGGCGGCAGTCCGACAGCCGGGACCCCCGCCGCTCAGCTGTTTGAGAAGGCAGCGGCGCTGCAAGAGCGCCGTGGCCTTCTCTGTGTTTACCGCAGGCCCAGTGACGTCACGACTAGTATCACTGGCCTGGGCGGGGCTAAGCTCCATTCAAGTCAACAGAGTTTAGCCCCAGGCCAGTGATACTAGTCGTGACGTCACTGGGCCTGCGGTAAACACAGAGAAGGCCACGGCGCTCCAGCAGCGCCGCTGCCTTCTCAAACAGCTGAGCGGCGGGGTCCCGGCTGTTGGACTGCCGCCGATCAGATGCTGATGATCTATCCAGAGGATAGATCATCAGTTTTACAGAACCTGCAGAACCCGTTAAGGGCTCTTTCACACGAGTGGATGCCGTCTGAGGAATCCACTGCGTGTAAGAGAGCCAAGCCCCGTGCAGGACGGCAGAGACATGAAGCATGAACATGATTGATAATGCTCCGTGCCTCTCTCTGATTTTTTTTTTTTTTTTTTTACTACCAAATCACAGTGACAACTTTATCCTCTTTGTGATTTTGTGGTAAAAAAGATCACAGAGAGATGCAGGGCATTATCAATCATGTTAATGCTCCGTGTCTCTTCAGTCCGGAATGGGACTTGGCTCTCTTTCACGCAGTGGATTCCTCGGACGGCATCTGCTCGTGTGAAAGAGCTCTAAAGGTGTTTTCTGTGTCTTCAATACTGTCCTCAGGATAAGTCATCAGTATCTGATCAGTGGTGGTCTGGCTTCTGTACCCTTGCTTGTCAGCTGTTTGAGAAGGCTGCGGTGGAATATCAGACAGACATTGGCTTGCACTAATGAATTTACTTCTAAGCAGTTGATGACCAATTTTGGCAGCATGTTTTATTACCAAGGCTATATCCACAATGATGGAAAATACAGCGGAAAAGGGCTGCAGATTTGTGTTCCCCCGTTTGAATGGAGTAGTCTCTCTGTTGAGGACTGCCAGGGATAGCTGAATGCTTGTTTTTGGCTGTCCCCGACAGCCTCATATAATGAATGGAGCAGCGGGCTTGCATGATTGTCAATCACTCCATTCAAATAGGGGAAAATGGGCCCCTGTTCAGAAATCCACCAATTAGACAGACCAGTCATGGGACAACCCCTTTAAAATCTCATCCCCTTTACTGGTACTGTACAATACTGTGCATTTGCTGCATGAGAAACTGCTATGGCTAATCAGTGGCGTATCTGCCACATGTGAATTTAGACTAATTATCTGATAATGTCACCATTGATTTTAACCTAAATGAACACCTTCTCTGTTCTCACCTAGAAAAATGGTTGTTTTAACAAAAGAACCTCGACAACCTGGCTATTTCTCTAATTTCTGATTTGCTTATCAAATCCTCTTGCAGTAATATGAATGGCCACTAGATGGCAGCAGAGTACCACAACATAATCCACGCCACAAGCTGAACACAGCAATTCTAGATAAATATCATTAGTGGTAATTGTGGCAGACAAGAACACTTCAGACTGATGGTTATGTTCTGGTGCTCGTCTGATCACAATGTCATTGTTCGTTGTTTTGGGTTGTTGCTTATGTAAATTAACCCTTTGTCTTTGCCATTAATTAGTTTTTAAAAATGCTTTCTGTGTGTGAAAGAGTCTAAATAAGAAAAATGATTTCTGTGTTAAAGCTAATCATATCTGTATGGCATTGCTATGAATACAAGGCCTCCATTCTAAATCATACGTTTGATGTTGAATTGCAACCTATTTTGTAGTGATATCACGTCAGATCTGTTCAGAAATGGAAAGAAAAAAATGTCAGACAGCTAAACACGTGTGAATGGTTAATGCTGTGTGCTATATCTGTTCTCTATAATCAATATGTGGGTCATAGGTTATTTCAAAGCATTAGGTACATTCTAAGTGCTTTTGTAGCGAGCAATCCGCCTTCTACTTTTGTGGCCCTGGTCTTATATTAGGGTATTATAACCTGCTTTTGGTGGGGCCCAGTACTATGGGCTTAGGCTACTTTTGACATCTGCGGCGATTAGTGGGACTATACAGTTTGATCAAAACATATACATAGAGCCTCGCGTTCATTTTTATAAATTCTGCTGAGAAGCAGTGGATTGCTGTATGATATGTGGATGTGCGATCCCTGTCTTTTTCTACAGATAAAGATACATATCGCTATCTGATTGGTGGCCCTCTCATATGCCAGTCTTCATAAAAAACAAATGTGCTGGAGTAAGACGCGCCATAAGATGCGCCAGATTTGTTAAGAGAATCTTCTGGGCTGTTATGTGGCCCTGACCAGTTTCTGGCATAAATAAAAAAAAAAAAATATATATATATATATATTATATATATATATATATATACAGTATATATATATATATATATATATATATATATATATAAAATGTTAAATTATGGAAGGTTTGTTGGGCTGTGAGAGACCAGCTTCCATCTACTTATTTCAAAAGTCGTGACAGTGATGAAAAAATGGCAAATTGTTGTGCCAAAATGCTGCTTACTGATTTTCTATTTTTTTTAAATTTTTTTCTAAAGCCAGAATTTCCCACCGTTGATGAACAGAACTAAAAAAAAAGTTATATGATTGACATTTTATTGACTAATTATCGAGAGCGTGCCAGTGCATGTGTATTGCATACATTTGTGTTTGTGTAGGTACGTTGAAGATGTGTATGCTTATTGCACATGCTGTATTCTAGGTTTTGTGTGGTTTCCTTTGTTAATTGTAACAACTGTGCTTTGGATTTTGTAAGTATCCGATGACTAGAAGTTCTTATCCTGTTTAGTACGCTCACATTCTATAGACCTAGGGGAAATCGTTGCATATTTAAGGTAGCAATAGCAGCTTTGTCTGCCTTGTAAAGTCTATCTGTTCTGCCGTAAAGACCGTGATTGTGTCATCAGATGTGTGGACCGTATAGATGCTGTTTGCACATAGGATTAGGAGATTATACGAAACCTCTGGGGCTCCTATGTATTATGCTGCAAAGTGTCCCATTCCTTCTCTCTACTCAGAAAATAATTATGGACACCATTAGCCCTGATGAGTTAAATGATTCTTTTAGATATTAAAGGTACTCAAAGACCTCTCAGTAATGTGTCACAAGAAAATAACACACTTAACTATTCATAAAGGGTGATTCCACGTTTTTTTGTTTTTTTTCCGCCATGAAATTCATGTGTTTTTACAAGATTTTTTTCGGCGTGTGTATTTTAGTTACACAATGTTTTAGTTTTATTTTTAAATTTGTTGGGGAAAACATAATACATCAGCCACAGAGCTGCACAAACAGTTGACTGCGGTCCTGTGGATTTAATTTTCTGAGTATACAAAATATGCACCATGTGCATGAGAGTTGTGAAATCTCAGCAGTGCTGGTACTGTACCCTTAGGCCCCATTCAGACGACCGTGTTTCACGGCCGTATACGGGCCGTGAAAGCCCAGCCTGTGCTGCCCCAGAGGACGAGAGCGCACGGCGTCATTGGTTGCTATGACGCCTGTGCGCTTCCTGAGGCCGCCGCCGTACAGTGAAACACGGTCGTCTGAATGGGGCCTTAGGCTACCAGCACACGTTGCAGATTATGCATAGGTTTTCCGTGCGGATTCTGGTGCAGAAAAACCGCAATGTAATACATTGCCAGCACAGTGCGTGCGACTAGACATTTCTCATGTACACTTTGATTGTTTGTTCCGTGCGGAAATTGACCTGCTGTCCGCACCATGTCACTTCTTTGTGTGGTTATTTTTGTGGATTTCAAAACCCCATCAAATCCGCACCAAAAAGTGGCAAGTAACACAAGCATTGTTTTTGTGTGGATTTTATTGCAGCTGGAAATCAGTTCCATTCATCTGAATGGAGCTTGCAGAAATCCATGTGCTTCCCTCCAAGGCAATCCCATTTAAATGAAACTGATTTTCAAAAGGGGAATTTTCTGTCAGAGGGCCACCGACAGCCACCCATTAACTTCAGGTTTTTTTTTTAAATGCCATCATGTTCATATGGTAATATTTTTTTTTCTTCCACTAATTTCATATCTGCTTTTTTGCCAGGCTTTTTTTGGCATGTCATTCTTTTTTTTTTAAAGGAACATTTATTTAAAAAAAAAGGAGCAGTAATCCATGCAGCGCATAAACCATGCACATATATAGTTTCTTACATATCGGCAGTACACCATAGAAATATTGTAATACCAGCTCCTTAGTTATCTTTTTCTCAGCTCAACTAAACATAACTAAGCAACGCTTGCAAAGGCACTAAAGTAATGACGTACATGGACGATTCTCGCTAGCAATCAACTAAAAGCCCAACCACTGTCAGCACTGGAAACAGTAATAAGAACAGAAAGAAGAGGAGAAGGAATTGGGGGGGAGGGGGGGGAGATGCGACCATCAGCCTCGAGAATGAAGGGTGAGCTTATAAAGTGAACATACACTGTTACCCTCCCTAATGCAAGCCGACCTAGTAGGTGTCTTCAGGTGGTTCCAGTTATAAAAGGCAGCATTTTTAGCATAATAAATTAATAATAATTTCAGTAAAGTGCGCAGACCCACAGCGAGGGGAGGATAATCATTCCAAAAAGACACACTTTAGGGTGTAATATAGTCAATATATTCAGCACATTTCCCGCCAATAAGTCTGCAGAACTCTAAACGCCCAGCACATATGCAGGATCGCACCATCCATCTGTCAGCACTTGGGCACCTTGGCGGACGGTTCTATGGGTAAATTTAACTTGTACCAACTTGTCCCTGGCGTGTCTTTCTTAGAAGCTGATTGAGAATGGTTTTTGCACTGAAGTCAGTGTGGAATTAGAAAAAAAAAAGTTTTAGCAATGTTTCTGCTACCGAAAACGCCTCTGAATTTTCCCACCCAGGGGCTGGATTATCAAAACAGTGGCAAAACCTTCTAAAACCTCTTTTAAAAACTCTTCTTTTTTTAAAAAAAATCCTCAATCAAAAACAAAGATTATTTATTCTAGTGGACTGACAAAATATGTATGTGTTCAGGTATTTACCGTTCAGTAGTTATAACAGTAGTTTTCTTCCTCTGCTACCCACTGTGTTGCCATGGCATCGACCTGTAGTTCTGAGCCTTTGTTAGGTCGAGCATGCTCAGTGTGTTGCTATCAATTCTCTAGCTAAATGTTAGTGTGCTGCTGATTACTGAGTAGAAGGGGCGTGACCGGACTGTGATATCAGGCAGCCAATCAGTATCATCAACACTCATGAACAAGCACAAACTCACAGCAGGAAAGCTAGTGATTGTAGGGATTATAGTTTTGTGAGGGAAGATCAGGAGACATGATACTGTCAGTGTGTTGTAGGCTCACACAGGAACTAGACATATGGATTGCAAGGTAAAATGAAACTCTGTTTATATGTATAGATATGGGTTCTGGTTGGGTCACAGCTTGCAGCCTTAAAGGGAACCCGTCATCAACTTTATGCTGCCCATACTAACAGCAGAATAAAGTAGAGACAAGTGAGTTGATTTCAGCGGTCTGTCATTTATAAGTTAAAAATAAGTGGTTGCCGAGAACCAACATCACAATCATTGCAGACTAGGCCTGGAAAAGAGTCCCGGCCACCTGAGAAGAGTCATGGTTATTCATAAATTCTTGCTCTTCCTGCCCACCTGTTGATGACTGACAGGCTTCTACCTAGTTTTCTCCCTTTCTGTCTAGGAGAGAACTGCCAATAATCATCAGATGGGCGGGGAGAGCAGGAGATTAGGAATAACCATGACTCTTCTCAGGTAGATTTGACTCTTTCCAAGTCCTGTGCTGCAATGATTATGATGCTAGTTCTCAGCAACCGCTTACTTTTAGCTCTTGAGAGACACACCGCTGAAATCAGCATGTCTGTCGCTACTTTATGCTGCTCTGAGTGAGGGCAGCATAAAGTTGATGACAGGTTCCCTTTAATGCAGTTTTTCAAAAATTAAGTTACTTTTCCGGAATACCCCTTTAATGTCACCTCTTACAGGCGATCTGCTTTATTTGCGGTATGTGCAGGTATCTGTGGAGGAGAGAGACCTTCACATAACAACAATGGACTCCTTACAAGAACTAGGACAATGACTTCAGAGTTTGAAAGTTTTATTATAGTTTCTTTTTAGAACATTTGTTGCTACTTTAGGACTGTCTCAACATTTAGGTCTTTAATATATCTTTACACTTTTGTACAAAAAGTGCAAGTCTACCATCAAAAACATTCAGTCATGGAAAAATCACCAATGAACCTTGAAGTTTTCTGCAGCTCTGGACAGGATCCAATCTCTCAATTAAACTGTTTGCACATAATGACGTCCTTGTACTTTTAGTAGGCAGCGTATGCGGGCTGGAATTCTTTGCAAAGGCTTTTTTTCTGCTTCCTGTGCTCCATTTTAGATTGTAATTGCTGTGGAAGAGTGGGATTAACCCTTACTCTACTCATAATCTGTGTTCAGGTAGAATATCCATTGTTTTTTTTTTCCGTGCCACACTATTTGGTGTCAAAGAAGATGAGTTTTAATGAACTTGATACTAAAGTCTTAAAGGGTTTTCTTTATGGCTTGCATTAAAGGGGTTGTTCCAAAAAATATATTCTACATTTTTCACACCAGCATCTGGATCGGAATACTTTTCTAATTGCATGTAACGAAAAATTTAGTGTAGCCGCTGAGTTCTCCACTGAAAGCTATCTAACAGTGCCATGTGCCGTTTGCTCTTTTTCAAAATTCCTTTTCCAGCTGATTTGGAAGCACTTGCTCAGTTCCATTTATTAACTGCCACCAGCTGCAGAAGAGGGCACACCCCTGAGAAAGGACACGCCTCTAAGCTGCCAGCTTGAAATAAATGTAGCAGAGCAATTGGAGCAAAGAATGGGGAGATCTCTTGACCCATGTGAGGTAAAGGGCTGATTCTAACAGTGTTAGCAAGAGTTTGCCGTGTACTACATGATGCATGGCTTTGATTTTTTACATTATTCATGGGATACCTCCTTTGTCCAATATCTGTCATTTTGTAATGTATTTCTTTTACCTTTTGCTCCTATCTTCTGTTCTAGGTGGCGGTCACATGACCATGTCCATGCAGCCCTTATTTCCTGTGGTCTTATGTCCATGGGCCTGATATAGCAGGAACTGGGATAGTAATGGGGGAGTGTCTATCTAGCTGGGTGGGAGGAGCTATAAACTAGCTGGGAATTGTTAGGGGCGGTGGTAGAGAAGGAGAAATGCATCATGGGTTTGGTTGGGTATGGCTTCATGAAGTAGTTCATACAGGAAGCATGGCATATACATGAGGGAAGCAATGAGCACATGGTAATCCTGGAGAACCCTTCTAAAGCTGGCTATAGACTTTAGATGGCTATTCCATCTGCCTCAGACATACTTGGTCAAGTCTGCATGTCCACTCAATGTGGAGGGGGAGTATGCCACTGCCAGACACCTCAGGTGGTGTCTTATCTCCCAGTGATACCCCCCTCATACACTTTAGCGTGTCAGCTCATACTTTTTGTCATGCAGTAGGTAAGGCTAGGTTCACACTAGCGTCGGTGAGATCCAGCAGGGCTGCTTTGATTGACAGGCCAGGCAGTGGCAAAGCAGCCAGGGAGGGGCTGGCCACAGAAATGAGTGGAGCTTGGGTGCAACACAATCAGTGGTGACGCCCTTATTGCACCAAAGGCCTAGCTTACATATTAAAAAAAAGTATCAGAACTCCGGTGCGGAGCCTCGGATCAACATTAGGATCAAAGAAATACAGCTTTTTAATCAGATGAACCACAGCTATGCGTCTGTGAAAATACTGTAGTTGGACAGGGAGGTCACTGGGGACGGACTCCTTGTAAACTGTCACAATTCCTCCAGTAGGCTGTAATGTGTACCGTAGCTGGGTGTAAATAATATAGTTTACAAGTACAGTTGCCTGGCAACATACCGTATGCTGGCTCTCTACCACCCCAAATCACTCATTGCATCTTAGCGTATCTACATGCCCTAAATAATACTGTACAAATGGAGGCAATGAATGTCAAGCTAAGTGAAAGCTGCTGAACCATAACTGCCCGTCTCTGCTTCATTATAGTTAACATATTGCTTGGATTACTGGAAAATGTTTCGCTTTTCAGTGCCTTTATACTTATATTTATACTTTTTTTTTTTTTCTTTTTGCCCTTGTATAGTCAAGGAGGTATTCTCATCTCATCCACAAGGTATGCCATAAATGTTTGATAGGTGCAGTTTCTGTCTCCTCTGTCTCCAGAAGGGGGTCCTGACCTCTATTCTGCCTGTTGAAATACTGACGGGGTCCCACATGATAAAGAAATACTGTATGTTTTACTGTGGAGCTGAACAGGAAGAGAAGTGTCTGCGGAGCAGCTTCCCTTGTCTATCCCTGCTGGGCTCAGCCTGATTTACCGTTCTCTCCCTGTATGTATACGTAGCACTCCAAAGTGTTATTCCCTGCCTGTTGAACACGGTCTATGGGGTCATGCCAGAGGCAGTTTCAGCTGGAGCACAGCTATATAATATAGATGCAGTCCTGCCGCCACTCAGTATAAACACCATAATCAACATGACAAAAACTTTCATTGTGGGGAGTGGGGTTGTCACGATACCAAAATTTTGATTCAGTTTCAATACCATAAAAAAGTATTGCGATACTCAATACCATTCGATACCACGCAA
Source organism: Rhinella marina (assembly GCA_900303285.1). Lineage (NCBI taxonomy): Eukaryota > Metazoa > Chordata > Amphibia > Anura > Bufonidae > Rhinella > Rhinella marina. The sequence continues at coordinate 18,940 of ONZH01018435.1, forward strand.
AAAAATAAAAACATAAAAAAAAAGCTGCATGCATTCCGCATTTTATGAAACATCTGGCCCATAATAGAACAGTCCTCTCCTATTTTCTGTGGGAACAAGGTGACTAAAGGCGAATCGCGTCGTTTTTATTTATTTATTTTTTGTTACGGCGTTCACCGCATAGGAGATATTTTTTAAAATATTTTAATAGTTTGGACTTTTTGGAGGCAGCGATATGTAATATGTTTATTTGTTTAATGTTTATATATTTTATATGTGAAATTGGGAAAGGTGGGATTTCACCCCTGAACCCGGACATACCCAGGTTCTCACTCCGGCAGCCCTCCTGAACAGGGCATCGGAGCATCTCATGCTCCAATGCCCTCCCTTGCCCTGCGCTGGATCGCGCAGGGCAAGGGCTCTTGTTTGTAAACATTCGTTCGGTGACGTCACCGGCCGTAATGGGCCGGGTTTAGCGCTGCCCTAGCCGTTTGAATGGCTAGGGCAGCGCTAAATCCCGCCCATCAGCGACGATGATGTCACCGGGCTCACTGCCGGGCGGAAGCTTCCGCCTGGCAGAGCCCGGTACGTCACCGGAACTGGGCTAAATTCCTTTGCCCTGCGCTAATTAGCGCAGGGCAAAGGAGGGCATCGGAGCATAAGATGCTCCGATGCCCTGTTCAGGCGGGCTGCCTGGGTGACTTGAAAGGTATGTCCGGGTTCAGCTCTGAACCCGGACAACCCCTTTAAGCTTAATTTTGGTGTTTTTTATTTTATTTTTTTTTACTTTTTATTTACTATTAGGGGCTAGAACCCTTGCCATATTCACAACAATCGAGCTCTATTAGGGTGAACAGAACTTCACACTCTCCCTGCTGCCCTGTGCTTTGTCCACACAGCAGCAGGGAGTTTACCATGGCAGCCATGGAAGGCTTCAGTAGCGTCCTGGCTGCCATGGTAACCGATCGGAGCCCCGCGATTACACTGCTGGTGCTCCGATCGGAACTGCCACCAGTGAAGAGGAGGGGAGGTGGCCACTGCTACCAATGACTTTAATACTGGGAGACTGGGGGGCGCACTGCGCCACTAATGTTTATTATACTGGGAGATTGGGGGGCGCACTGCGCCACCAATGTTTTTATAACCGGGGTTGGGGGGGGCGCACTGTGCCAACAATGAAGAGAACTATCGTTTAATACAAGTACAGGCAGCGGATGCCGGCAGCAGAATCACATAGCTAGCACCCGACCTGTATGACAGGGAGCTGCAATACGCCTCGGTTAACCCCTCAGGTGACGCACCTGTATTTGTATTAAACGATAGTCCTCTTCATTGGTGGCGCAGTGGCCAAATATCATTAGTGGTAATTGTGCCAGACAAGAACACTTCAGACTGATGGTTATGTTCTGGTGCTCGTCTGATCACAATGTCATTGTTTGTTGTTTTGGGTTGTTGCTTATGTAAATTAACCCTTTGTCTTTGCCATTAATTAGTTTTTAAAAATGCTTTCTGTGTGTGAAAGAGTCTAAATAAGAAAAATGATTTCTGTGTTAAAGCTAATCATATCTGTATGGCATTGCTATGAATACAAGGCCTCCATTCTAAATCATACGTTTGATATTGAATTGCAACGTTTGATGTTGAATTGCTGTGGTAGTGGCCACAGCTCCTCCTCCCCTGTCTCTTGCCATTTGGCAGCAGCAGCACAGGGGGGAGGGAGAGACTGCCTTCTTCTCCACTGTGCTGCTGAGGGAAACGTGGAGCACGCGTCATGTTCTCTGATACTAGGCTGCGCAGCAGAGCAGCTTAATATCGGTGACAGGCAAATGCCGTTATCGTATCGATCCAGGTAAAAAAGTATTGATTTTGTATCGATAATTTGATACCCGGTGTAACCCTAGTAGGGAGGGAACTGACAGCCGCCATGACATAACCCCTTGAATACTGGATTTTTTTTTAGTTTTTACATTTTCATTTGTCTTCCCGGAGCCATAACTTTTTTATTTTTCTATTCACATATCCGTATGGGGCTTGTGGTTTGCTGGACAAGTTTGTAATGCCACCATTTATTATGGCATACATTGTTTGGGAAGCAGGAATAAAATTTAAAATGAGTTTGAATTGGGAAAAAAAACGCAATTCCAACACACTTTTGTAGGTTTTGTCTCTACAACGTTCCTCTATGCGCTGTGTAAATCTGACCTGTGCCCTTCATTCTCTAGGTCAGTACGATTATAACAGTACCACATTTATATTGTATTTCTTCTCGAATCGACCATTTTGATGTGTTTTGATGTTGGGTTATTCGTCATATTGGAAAATATTTTTATATTTAATAGTTCAGCCTTTTTGGAACGCGGTGATTCCCATGATTATGTTTTTTTATTTTTTAGTTATTTTGAATTTGAGGAAAGGGGGCTGATTTATATATATATATATATATATATATATATATATATATATATACACTCACCGGCCACTTTATTAGGTACACCATGCTAGTAACGGGTTGGACCCCCTTTTGCCTTCAGAACTGCCTCAATTCTTCGTGGCATAGATTCAACAAGGTGCTGGAAGCATTCCTCAGAGATTTTGGTCCATATTGACATGATGGCATCACACAGTTGCCGCAGATTTGTCGGCTGCACATCCATGATGCGAATCTCCCATTCCACCACATCCCAAAGATGCTCTATTGGATTGAGATCTGGTGACTGTGGAGGCCATTTGAGTACAGTGAACTCATTGTCATGTTCAAGAAACCAGTCTGAGATGATTCCATCTTTATGACATGGCGCATTATCCTGCTGAAAGTAGCCATCAGATGTTGGGTACATTGTGGTCATAAAGGGATGGACATGGTCAGCAACAATACTCAGGTAGGCTGTGGCATTGCAACGATGCTCAATTGGTACCAAGGGGCCCAAAGAGTGCCAAGAAAATATTCCCCACACCATGACACCACCACCACCAGCTTGAACCGTTGATACAAGGCAGGATGGATCCATGCTTTCATGTTGTTGACGCCAAATTCTGACCCTACCATCCGAATGTCGCAGCAGAAATCGAGACTCATCAGACCAGGCAACGTTTTTCCAATCTTCTACTGTCCAATTTCGATGAGCTTGTGCAAATTGTAGCCTCTGTTTCCTGTTCTTAGCTGAAAGGAGTGGCACCCGGTGTGGTCTTCTGCTGCTGTAGCCCATCTGCCTCAAAGTTCGACGTACTGTGCGTTCAGAGATGCTCTTCTGCCTACCTTGGTTGTAACGGGTGGCAATTTGAGTCACTGTTGCCTTTCTATCAGCTCGAACCAGTCTGCCCATTCTCCTCTGACCTCTGGCATCAACAAGGCATTTCCGCCCACAGAACTGCCGCTCACTGGATGTTTTTTCTTTTTCGGACCATTCAAGACTGTGCTCGTTTACTGCGGATGTTTGACCCGCCCAACCACGGAGAGTGCTAAACGTGATATATATATATATATATATTTAAGACTTTTTTTTTTACTGGTTTAACCCCCGGAGGAGGCTACAGTATCCAACATTCTGATTTATTGCAGCTTAGACTGTAGTTCATCTATTGGAACTGCAGCTCTGATACGCTGGGTTTCTTCAGAGAGAAAGAGTTCAGAGAGAAGGAATGGCTTCCCAGATCACCTCATGGGGGAGCTTGTCCTAGCCCAGAATTTAGATGCCGTGTTTAAATGTATGTGATTAGCATTATTTCCAGTCGCAGACATTAGCCCTGAGCCTCTGCTGTTTGAAACAGCAGAGACCGGCCATCTATAGCTGCCACTTTGCTTGCAAGCAGGTGCCATATCTAAAACCCCTAGGGACTGGAGTAGTTTTTCATTCCAGGCCCACAAAGTGCTGTGGATGTGCCTAATTTCCGATGAGGCGCACACCTTGTCATAAATCCTCTGGTGGCGCAGGGAAGAAAGAAAGACTAGTGTAAAAAGCGGTCTTTACAAATGACTCCCAATATGTTGCAAGGCTTAACTTTTTGGTCAAGTAGAGTTAGCACTGTTGAAAGGTTGTCTGAATAAATTCAGACACCTTGATTACGGCAGTGTGTCACTTGTCAATATGTAGACATTTTCTTAAAATCCTAGTTTATTGGAATGACTTGAATGGATCTACTCTACAGTACACAGAACAGCAGCTACTAAGTATACAGCGTTGTGGTGTACAGGCCAATGAAAACATTGAAAAGGCTGCAGTGCTGGTGTATCGCTATTCCTTCAAACGTTTGACTGGCAGCGATGCGGGGAGTCGGACCCCCACCGATCTGATATAGATGGCTATCCTAAGAAAGGTGATGAATATTGTGATCTCCGACAATTCTTTAACATCTAAGATACTGATAAAGTTGTTACTTTTTATTGATTTGTAAGCAGGGTACTGGTTTTGGGATCAGTGAGACCAAGAAATATGATTACATGAATCAGTACCGTCTTTCTTTGGTCCCTTGCCGATACCCTTGACTCACACAGGACTCCAGATAATTCATGAGACAGGACCTGTCTTTTATGTAGATCTTCCTTATCGAGAGGTACATTATCTTTGTTTGGTTTACCACATGATATTCAACCAATAGTGTGAATCCCCCCCTTTCTTTGTTTCCATTCTTCACTGTAAGGGCTCATTCACAGAAACATATTTTTTTTCCTTGTCTGTTCCTCTTTTTTTGGCCTGTATGCAGAACCATTCACTTCAATTGGTCCACAAAGAAAAAAATGGAAATGACTCTGTGTGCATTCTGTTTCCATATGTCTGCATAGCCATTCCGCAAAAAATATAGTATATATGTCCTATTCTTGGCCGTTTTGTGGACAAGGATAGGCATTGTTACAATGGATGCGCATAAAAAAAACTGATCCAATACGGAAATATGGATGTTTAAAAAAAAAAAAAAAAAAAAAAAAATGCGAGTCTCCTGCTCGTGTGAAAGGGGCATAAGGCCCCTTTCACACGGGCGTCACGGATTCAGTCAGGATGCGTTCCGGAAAATCGGAACGCATCCGCACGAATTCGCACACAATCGCGTGCGAAGCGTTTTAATGCGTTTTTCGCGCGCGTGAAAAAAAACTGAATGTTTACAAACAACATCTCTTAGCAACCATCAGTGAATCACGCATTGTGTGCGGATGCAATGCGTTATTCACGCAGCTCCATTCACTTCAGTGGGGCCAGGGCTGCGTGCAACAGAATATAGAACATGCTGCGATTTGCAAGCAGCGGCGAACTCAGGCGTGAAAAAAATCGCCCATGTGAAAAGCCCCATTGAAATGAATGAGTCAGGATTCAGTGCGGGTGCAATGTGTTCGCATTGCGCATTGCACCCGTGCGGAAAGATCGCCCGTGTGAAAGGGGCCTAATAGGGGCAGAGATCCAGCCACTACCCGGCAAATATGCAGGGATTCGGTTGGACAAATCCCCCTGTGTGCAGTGTCGGATTCTCTACCAGAACAGCCTGCTGCAACTCCTAACAGCAGTGTGAAACAGACCTATGCTCGCAGAGTGCTACGGCCACTTCGAACTGTTGATTGGTAGGCATGATGAGACTTGGACTGCCACTGATCCAATATTGATGAGCTATACTGAGGATAGGCCATCAGTATCAAATTCCCTGATAACCCCTTTAACATTGTACCTTACCACCTCTTACAGATAAATCGTGCTAACAGAAGTACAACAGATTGTCAGTTCTTGTCCAATATGGCTGCAAAAATACACACCACAACTGAATAAACCATTGCTAAAATCTCTGCAAGTGGATAAGATATAATTCTCAAATTTGGGCTACTGCCATATCTTCTGTCAAGTTTTTGGTGCAGTTTTTTTCAGCCAAATTCAGGAGTAGATACAAAGAGAGACATCAGAATTTGGGCTTATGCACGCCACCATATTTTTCATCTGCATTTTTTGCAGATAGCACAGTTATCCATTTATTTCTATGGGGCCATGAACACATCTTTACTTTTTATGAATCCAGGTGGCCATTCTGCAGATTGTAGGACTTGTCATATCTTGTCTTGCCCCTATTGCAGACAACAATACTCTTTTATGTTGATGGGAGTGAAAAAAATATGGAATCCACTCAGAAGGTGCCGTATCTGTCTTTGAAGATCTCTTGATTTGGGGACTGAAATATGGACACTGCATCAAAAGTTGCCATGGAAGTGGTGTGATTCTATGCGTACTAATAATTGGTCATGTGTATGTTTTAGATGGAGATCCTACTTAATAGCTATGGCTCATTCAGACAACTGTATTTATATGTCCGCATCATTTAAAGGGGTTGTCCGAGTTATGAAAAAAACAAAATATATTGCACTGTAAATCTGATGGTCAGCAATATATAACTAAGTTAAGCAAGTTTTAGGCAAAAAAATATATTTCCATATTTCCCTGGTTCTCTACAGGCCGTTTGTTTACATGCAATAACAACAATCTCTGCCCCTCCCCCTGCTCTGCAAAGGGAGTGAATACAAGTGCTGCCCTGAGTGACATGTCTGCATGCTAGGATACTCAGCAGCATGTTGTATGTGTAGGACTACAAGTCCCAGCTGTACAATGACACTGCTGATGCACACAGGATCTTCCCCCTAACTCTTCTTGTTCAATACTCTACAGATCTTCTCTAGTCTGTCAGCTCCTGTGCCCAGCATTTGTCGCCTCACTGCCTGCAGCCCTGAGTCTGTGCTGGCTGTAGGGGTTAACGTTTTATCTGAAAGAATCCAGGGAGAGAGCAGCAGCCGGCAGTGCAGGGGGCCGTGGCCAGCACAGTGACATCTAGTGTACAAACTCTTATCTGATCTCTTAGGCTTGTGCACAAAACATTATCAGAGCAGGGAGAGAAGCTGACATCACAGGTCATGTGACCCTCAGTGAAATCTGAGAAAGCAGCAACTGTAGAAGCAGAAAGTGCATGGAAAAGCTGTTACATTTGGTTAGTTAGACAAAGACCAAAAAAAGAACTTGGACTACCCCTTTAACGGATGCGGACCCATTAATTTCAATGGGACCACAAAAGATGCAGACATCACACCGCGGCCCCGCAAAAAACATAGAGCATGTTCTTTTCCATAATCGCGGACAAGAATAGGCATTCCTATCATAGGGCTGGCCTTGTGCATTCCGCAAAATGGTCAACGCACGTGGCCGGTGTCTGCGTTTTGCGGATCCGCCAAACACATACAGTCATCTAAAAGAGCCCTTAAACTGTTAGTACTTTAAATGTCTTCATTTTCTTGTAAGGTTTTCTGTATGAGTAATGTAGGTATGATAAGGGCTAGGAATATTGTAGATAGATTCTGAGAGTTGCCTTCATCTGCTGTGATAGAGTTGTAAAGAATCGGGATAACCTACTTGGACCACTCCTGTCAGGTTTATGAAGGAGAGATTTCTCTTAGGAAAGGAAGCCGCCACATGGCTTGACAAGACAGGTAATGAGGCCAAAAAAGCTGGGCAGATTTTCTAGTGCTGGTTATGACTTGAGCTGCCTCCCATTTCCAGCTCTAATCCCTTAATAATAGCCTACAGACTATAAGTATCACATTTTTGTAATAATTGCACCAACTTGCAATCCAGACTGCCTGCTCTGTAATTATCTCTGCTACTTAGAGCCTGAAGAGGCCGAACGTTAAATGGCAGCGATGTACAGATTGGACGTTACTGTTAATATCTTATTTTCCCCAAGCGATGTGCTGTGAGATTGAGACGCTGCTTTAGTGTGATTTGTGGCTGTCGTTCTCAGACATGTCCTCTGGCAGCTTACAGTATCGTATGTGAAACATTCATCTTTGTTGCTGAGCTTTACAAAACGTGTTTAGTGACAGAATAAAAAGCATTTTGATAATTAGGTAATAGGTTCACATGCTGAATTTGTTGCAGTAAGTGAAAAATGTATAGCACTTACCCAACCAAAGATGTTAAAAGGGTTTTCTGAGAATTAGTATCTGATCAGTGGGGGTCCGACATTCGGCACCTCCGCCAATCAGTTGTTTGAGAAAGCACCTGTGTTTCTGAGTGCGGCCTTCTTCTTGCTGACCGGGCACAGAAACTGTACATTGTACAGCGGCTGTGCTTGGTATCGTGCTCGGCCCCATTCACTTCTGTTGGTCTGAGCTGCTCCTAGGACACGTGACCGATGAACGTGTTGTCACTGGCCTAAGGAAAGCTGAGAGAAGGCTGCGATGCTACTGTGAGCGCTGCTGCCTTCTCAAACAGCTAATTGGCAGCGGTCCTGGGTTTCACACCCTCGCTGATCAGAGGCTAGGTCATCAATATTTAAAAGGGTTATCCCATGACTAATGTAAAAAAACATATACAGTTAGGCCCATATATATTTGGACACTGACACGAATGTAGTTTTTTTTTACCTGTTTACTAGAACATATTCAAGTTATAGTTATATAATGGACATAAAGTCCAGACTTTTAGCTTTCATTTAAGGGTATCCACATTAAAATTACTTTCAGCTCCTTTACATGTGGCACCCTGTTTTTAAAGGGACCAAAAGTAATTTGACAATTGACTTAAAGGCTGTTTCATGGGCAGGTGTGGGCAATTCCTTCATTATTTCATTCTCAGTTAGGGCTCATGTACACGAACGTGTGCGTTCAGTGCCCGTGCTGTGAACCTTAATTTGCGGTCCACAACGCACGGGGACTGACAGTGGAGCCACTGCATTCGGATCGCGGACCCATTCATTTACATGGGGTCCTCGATCTGCATCCGACAGTCCGAACCGCAAAAAAGTAGTGCTTGCGCTACTTTGTTGCGGTGCGGAGGCACAGCCAGAAACACCACGGAAGCACACCGTAGTGCTTCCGTGGTGTTCCAATCCGTGCCTCCGCATCTCCGTGATTGCGGACCCATTGGTGTGAATGGGTCCGTGATGCGGGTTGCACACGGCCAGTGCCCGTGTATTGCGGACCCGGCGTATGCGGGCCGCAATATGGGCATGGGCCGGCATCGGTCGTGTGCATGAGCCCTTAAGCACATAAAGGGCCTGGAGTTGATTTGAGGTGTGGTGCTCGCATTTTGAAGATTTTGCTGAGAAGTAAACATGCGGTCAAAGGAGCTCTCCATGCAGGTGAAACAAGCCATCCTTTATCTACGAAAACAGAAAAAAAAACATCCGAGAAATTGCTACTTTATTAGGAGTGGCAGAATCTACACTTTGGTACATCCTGAGAAAGAAAGCACTGGTGGTGGGTGATCGCAGAATAATTACTATGGTGAAGCCAACCAAGTGAACAACACTCTCCAGGATATAGGCGTATCAATATCCAAATCTACCATAAAGAGAAGGGTTCACTGCACGGTGCAAGCCACTCATAAGCATCAGGAATAAGAAGGCTAGATTGGACTTTGCTAAAAATACATCTTAAAAAAGCACAATTCTGGAAGAACATTCTTTGGACAGATGAAACCAAGATCAACCTCTACCAGAATGATGGAAAGAAAAAAGTATTGGGAAGGCATGGTATAGCTCATGATCCAAAGCACACCACATCATCTGAAAAACACGGCTGAGGCAGTGTGATGGCTTGGGCATGCATGGCTGCCAGTGGCACTGGGTCCCTAGTGTTTATTGATGATATGACACAGGACAGAAGAAGCTGGGTGAAATCTGGGGTTTTCAGAGACATACTGTGTGCTCAAATGCAGCCAAACTGATTGGTCGGCATTTCATTATACAGATGGGCAATGACCCAAAACATAAAGCCAGAGCAACCCAGGAGTGTATTAAAGCAAAGAAGTAGAATATTCTTGAATGGCCAAGTCAGTCACCTGATCTGAACCTAATAGAGCATGCATTTCACTCATTAAAGGCTAAACTTTAGATAGAAAGGCCCACAAACAAACAGCAACTGAAAACCGCTGCAGTAAAGGCCTGGCAGAGCATTGAAAAGGAGGAAACACAGCATCTGGTGATGTCCATGAGTTCAAGACTTCAGGCAGTCATTGCCAACAAAGGGTTTTCAACCAAGTATTCAAAATTAACATTTTATTTTAATTTAATTTGTCCAATTACTTTTGAGCCCCTGAAATGAAGGGATTGAAAAATGCTTTAGTTCCTCACATTTTTATTCAATCATGTTAATCAACCCACTGAATTAATGCTGGAAGTCTGAACTTCAACTGCATCTAAATTGTTCTATTCAAAATCCATTGTGGTAATGTACAGAACAAAAATTAGAAAAATGTCTGTCCAAATATATATGGACCTAACTGTAGTACATAACAATCTCTTTCTAACAAAGCTAGAACCAGCCCTGTACCTCACGTGACTCCCATCACTTTGAACACATTTTATAAGTGGTCAGAAACTTGTACATAACTCATGAAAGAATAAAGTTAGGTTAAAACCAAGCACACCATTGTTTTTCCTTGTGAAATTCTCAATAAGTTTGATGTAACATAATCCTCTTCCCATTGAAAAAACTAAAGTTGGATCCAAAATGGCCGACTTCAAAATGGCCGCCATGGTCACCACCATCTTGAAAAGTTTCCCCCTCCCATATACTAATGTGCCACAAACAGGAAGTTAATATCACCAACCATTCCCATTTTATTTAGGTGTATCCATATAAATGGCCCACCCTGTATATCAGACTAACTGCTGAAAGAGCGTGTCTCAGTTCTCCCTATAACAGCTCAGGAGGCGGTTGAAGCATGAAACTGAGCATGTGCGACTATCTCAGTGAACAGGTCAGAGAAATAAAACAAACAGTAGGTGGCGCTATACCGATACATTTTATTTAATAACTCAGTGTCTATAATACATTTTTAATTATATGCAATTACAAAAGTATTCAGATCCAGCTGTGGGTTTGAAAACACCATCTCCTATCTTCATCTTCCCCTTTCCTTCATTTATTTTTTGTTTCATATATTATAGTCTTACATATGAAATTCAAACTTGGAAATCCTCTGCTTGACCTTATTTCTACAGAATCATAGTGACATAAAGCTGTCAGTATGATAAGGTCAAGCAGAGGCATATAGCATTATAATTCATGATAATGCCATGCGCTCCTGAAAGTCTAGAACGTAAGATTACGCTCACACACGTGATTCCCGCAATGGACTTACTCGTGTGAAACAGCCCTTAATTAGCCCCATCCTTTGACAGTGCAGGGGATATCAAGACCAGTATAGAAAGCACCTGTAATTCTGCCCTCCCCACAGCGCCTTATATCAGATAATGACTCTGCTTGGTATTGCAGCTCAAGCTTGTTCACTTAAATGGGACTGAGCGTCACAAGGTCATGTGACTGGTGAACACTACATCAGTTGCTTAGGAAGAGGCCGCTGTGCTCACTAGTGCACCATTGCCTCTTCAAACAACTGATTGGCAAGGGTGCCAAGAGTCGGACCCCCACCAATCAGATATTGATGACCTGTCCTGAATATAGGGCATCAATATATGAATCCATGGAAAGCCCTTTTAAGTTTGGCTACAGAGACAGTAGTTAAAGGGGTTATCCCATGATTATTGTAAAAAATGAAAATCAGACATTATATTTTTCATGACAATCTCTTTCTAACAAAGCTAGATCCAGCCCTGTACCTCACATGGATCCAGAGATCTCCCCATTCATTGCTCTGCTAGATTTATATCAAGCTGACAGCTCAGGGGAGTGTCTTTTCTGCTGCAGATCAGGGGGCGTGTCTCAGCTCTCCCTATCACAGCTCAGGAGGCAGCTGAAAGATGACACTGAGCGTGTGCGGCCATTTCAATAAGCAGGTCAAAGAAATAAGAAAAAGAACAAACAGCAGATGGCGCTATACAAATACATTTTATTGAATAACTCGGCGGCTGTGCTAAATGTTTAATTACATGCAATTACAAAAGTATTCAGGTCAAAGTGCTGGTTTGTAGCCTTGTAAACTGCTTGCTTCTGGGAACCCACTGTGTGTATATACACTGTATACCGCCCTGTATAATAGGCTGTTCTTGTGGCCTCTTGGAAGATCGTTATTTGTAATACATGACAGCACGGATGAAAACTCCAGTAGGTTTATTGATTATTCATTGTCAGTAAATAGGGCTGTTGGTAAATATCAATGTTGAGGATTGATGAATTTACCTGAAATCTGAAGATATAATCATTTCCTCCAAGAAATAAACGTTCCTCTGCAATTCATCATTTTCAGGAAACGTAAATAGGAAAACAATGACTTACATCTGGCTTTTGTTTGTGTTGCAGAGTATATTTTATGAATTTAGCCACAAATACATTGGGTGGTGCCATCTTATTCTCAGATGGTAGTTTTGCTGTAAACTACAATGGATTTTGTGTTTTATAACAAGGAGAGAGGACAAAGGAGGCCCATGGAAGGCATGCTCTGCGGTGCACCGCTATAGATACTTGGGGCAATGCCTCTAGGCTTAGTTTTCATGGTCAGGTTTATTGATGCAGTTTTTGAAGCCAAAGCCAGGAGTGGATTCCAAAAAATGAGCAGACTCTTGCTTTGGCTTCAAAAACTGCATCTAAAAATCTGAATGTGGAAGCCCACCCTCGGGTCAATCAGCATAACTCCTGTTACTAATAGACGCCATTGGCTCCATTGTAGCATATCAGCCAGGCTCGGAGTTTAATGCAAGTCTTTCTTCTCCAGAATAGAAGAGACTTTAGCAGACTCCAGACAATGTGCTCTGCTGCAATAAGACTGGAGCTTTTATTCTTATCTATCTTTATTGGATTATGCTGCTGAAATATATTAATGCATTCGTCTGTCATGTCTCCTATTGCTGACACAAACTGGCATCTTACTAGACTTCGCTTCCAGTCTGATGCTATATCTAAACAAGAGGTGCATTTCATTGTGTGTTTTCTCATGCTTTGCTGCCTGAAACAAATAAAACCTTTCCAAATATAATTTAAAAGGAATGTGTCATCAGAAAGTGACCTATTTTTTTTTTAAATCGAGGTTTTAATGCTAAATGGGCTGCCCAGAAATTTTAAGACATTTGCCAAATAGCAGGAATTGTATGAGATAAGAACGTAAGCATTCAGGGGATGAAGAGAGTGCGGTAGCACTCAGGTCCAGGAGCCTGAGAATTCCCATATGAGAAGACCAGTACATTGCTCATTGTTAAATTTCCCTGCCACTTCGGTGGTCCCTTCCGGTCCTGCAGCAGTGACACCATTTACATCAGGGACAGACTGGGAACTTAAAGTGGACTTGGAAAAAATACTAAAAGTGGCCTTATTTTATAGTCTGGTCCAAATTGATGAAAGGCAGGGCCATCAATACCATATTATGACATATTAAACCACCCCAACAGAGCCAAATACTACAGTCCATCACAAAATACTGCCGCCAGCACAAAATACATCCCCAAAAACTGCCACTGGCCGGCCATGAGGAGGGCCCAGGTGGCCCCCTGGGCATCAGGTCACCGGGAAATTTCTCTGAAAGGTCTATGGCCAATCTGCCCCTGATTTACATCATTCCTATGATTATAACAGCCAATTACAGGAAACTACTGGTGTCATCTGTCAAGTGTCATACACTCAAACATTATCTTTCAGGCTGGCGAACCTGCTGTTGTGGTCATGTTAAATTAACAAGTGAGTAAAGGGTAGTTTTATTTTGTACCACTTTATTGGCACATTTCTTAAAATCCTGAACAGCCTCTTTTAGCAGATTTGAATGACTTATTTTTTATTTTTGTCGCTATGTTAAAAAAAAATCCTGAAATCTAGAACTTTCACACTGGCCACTGACCCTCAAGACTGACTGACACTTTCTTTTTCTGTAGTCATCTCATTATCTCATAGGTAGGATTACAGTGATAGGTAACACTATAATATAAAGCTGGAGACAGATCACAAAGGATCTCTCGCCATTCTACACAGGTTGTAGGACACTAGCTGTGGGTCCACTATGTTGTCTTAGTCGGACGTTTTATATTTCTACATAAAAGTTAAGCAAAAAGTTAAAAGCTATGTACACCTTTAATAGCAATTTTATTTATTGCGTTTTACTCATTTAGGGCTGAAAATAATTTTTTCAATTGGTCTTTATTAAAAATATTTAGCCGTGCTGTCACAAAGGGTTAACTGTTTTTCTAGCTGTGTGAATCCTACTTTCACTTTGTACCGTTCATCTAATAACTCTTATCTCTAAATTACTGAGACGTCATAAACACTTATTTAAGCCACATTCTTATCAGTAACATAAGGATTGAGCTTTAAAAAGTGTTATAATGTCAGAGAGCAGAGAGAAGGAGCCCGTCAGCTCCCTGCCTGATGGAAGAGAGCATCTCAGCTCTGCATAGAGAAAATTACTCTATATTTTTATAAAGACCAATTGAAAAAATGATTTTTACCTCATTATGCATACAATGCACTATTAAAAATAAAATTGCCCCCAAAGGTGTACATGGCCTTTAAACTGAAGAAATAGCTTTGTTATTGGTGAATCATTTTTCTAGAGAACAGAGGTCATCTTTTCTGATTAGGACTAGCCATGAGATCATGGAGTCCTAGTGACATTTTACTGTACTTCCCATTGATTCTAGAATGGCGGGTTGAAATGTATGATCGGCTTGATTATTGGCCGTTTGTCAGCTTCTTTAGTTTATGGAAAGGAACCTTTTTAATGACAATAAGATTAGAGGAAGATGGATCAAAGGTTAGAATACATTAGATATTCAGTGTCATATCTGCTACAAAACCTTTGGCTAATTAACTCGTGAAGAATTTGTCTCAAGAGTATGTCTGAAGAGTTTCGTATTGCTGCGGACGATATCCAACACAGGTCACAGAGCATGCTCAGAACACAGAAGTAAAGATCATTTTTATGAATCAGATTTTTTCTTCACTTTCAAGATGTTCATTGCACTGGCAGTGTCCTGTAAGTCCTTGAGACACTGCTCTAGCATCATTGATCTATCTGGCAAACTATATATACAAGGTAAAGTATTTCTAGAGCACCCCAAATTTTTGATGCATTCTAATAATAATAATATTTATATAGCGCCACCATATTCCGCAGCGCTTTACAAATTAATTGGGTTCATGTACAAAACAAAAGTAACTGGCTAATATACAACTGAAAAACTAGGAGTCAGGACCCTGCTCGCAAGAGCTTACAATCTATGAGGAATTGGGGGTGACACATAAGGTAGTTGATTGTAATAAGTAGGATTCAAGCCATTATTGAACTGAAACGAGTGGCGCCGGATGATCTGCTTCGGGTTTAGGACTGTTAGAGGATCGAGTTCAGGCCAGAGGAGTTGGTGGGGGAGAAGTTTACTCGGGGAATAGTCATTTTAAGTAACTTGATAAGCCTACCTGAAAAGATGTGTTTTTAGGGCACGTTTGAAGGTGGAGAAGTTGTGAATTGACCTGATATTTCGGGGCAGAGTACTCCAGAGAGTAGGTGCAGCTCGAGAAAAGTCTTAAAGACGGGAGTGAGAGGTACGAATCATGGAGAATGTTAAACTTAGGTCGCTAACAGAACGGAGAGCACAAGTAGGGTGATAGATGAAGATGAGGGAGGAGATGTATGGAGGTGCAGCATATTCTGTGGTGGATGGACAACCAGTGAAGTGACTGCCACAGGCTAATAGCATCAGTGTAGTGGTTGGATAGATAGATGAGCCTGGCTACAGCTTTTAGGACAGACTGAAGGGGGAGAGTTTAGAATGAAGTATTCTACCCATACCTTACAAAAATGGTATTTTAGGGCCTAACTAGAAGAATTGTCTTGTACCTGAGTTATGGCTGATCACTCATTAACCATACTGTATTGTTTCTAACATAACACATCTATCCCTTGTAGGGGGTGAAGTCTTAAATCATTGGGTCATCTATATAAGAATTTCATTGATCGTTGACGCATAGCTTTGTTGTTCATGACATCAATGGTACCAATTGATAACTTACCCTGTGAAGCCTCCTGAAATGAAAAGAGTGGCAGGTTGAGAATGCACTCAGCAATTCCAGAGGTAGCTGTACTCTGGTATCTCCAGAACTCCCATAGCAATGAATGGAGCAGCTGCGTACATGCTCCACCGGTGCTATGTTCAGTTTATCTATCGGTCTGTCCATCCATCCATAACTGACACTGCACATAGAGAAGTGGTTATTGAAGGGAAGGAAAAGAAGCGCTCTGAGCATGTGCGTCCTATATTACAAGGCTTCACTGCAGGACGTAACCAACAGGAACCAATTTGCCACAGGGTGCAATGGTAGGCTAATAACTTTAGAATAAGGCAGTTTTGATAAATGGTGATATTAGGGGAAAGTGATATCTGATGGGCGGGTTATAATTATATTAGTAGCATAATCCCTTTAAATAATAGTTTTCTTTATACCATGCTAGAACAGATGGTGTAATTAGCCTTCATGTCCAGTTGCAATTTATTCTAATAGGTCAGACTCACTTGTTAAAGAGGTTTTTTCAATGGATCATCGTGTGGTTAACCCTTTCAGTCTGTTTCAGTGATGAGGCAAGTTCTGTTTTGAGGCAATATTAAAGAGGTTATCCAGGCTACAGATGTTGATGACCTATCCTCAGCATGGGTCATCTGTATCAGATCAGTTGGGGTCTTACACCCGAAACCCCCACAGATAAGATATTTTGAGCAGCCTTGGCATCAGTATCAGAGACTTGATCGGTTTGCTATTCAATGTGAGGAAAGTCTATGGGCTTCCTAGCTGGCTATTACTCTTGCCTTCATCTAGTCCTGATTCAATGCAAACAGCAAAGGAGCGTTTTATTAGTCGGCCTCATGTCCTATTTCTCTCCTATATCTCTGCTCTTCGAGACCCTGGAAATGTGCATTGCTTCAGTTTTTAATATTGGGGGGTGCTGTTCTTCCATTTATATGTGATGGTGATGTAAGCTTGAAGCTTTGAGGGATGGAGGAGGCTTTTGGCTTGGTTATTTGGGTAGTGTGTCTAGTAGGAAAAGTAACTGTTTTCCTGCAGTTACTGTTGTGTTTGTTCATTACCTTCCAGGTTCTGACTAATGTTGCCTCAATCTGACTTATTTATGAAGCTTCGCTTCCTGACAGTTGGTTCACTTTCACTTATAATATGTTGACGGTTGGTTTGGTTCTAGTGATCAGATATGACATTCTGCATTTACCCTAATGTAGCTGCTTCAGTCATTTCTTATATGTATATTTTTCAGTACTGAACACTTTTTAGTTTAAACATACACACAGCACGTTATTTCTGTGCATCAGAAGAACTGAGCATATCAGTGCAAGGAAACCTTTAATACAAAATAAGTCTAACAATGATGTACTGTAAGGAGTTAAGACACCTAGAGATAACATTGACGTAAACTTAAAGGGAACCTGTCATCTCCGAAACCCCCCCTGAACTAGAGTAAGAGATGTATAGTGTAAGTGATGCTGAATCAGAATATGTAAGTTTTATCTTCATACTCACTTCCATTCTGACGCTGTGCTCCCACAAACCAGCAGTAAAATGCACTCAGTGGACTCTGGTGCTCACTCACATAATGGAGAGGACTCAAAGAAGAGTCCAGTGAGTGCATTTTACTGCAAGTTTGTGTGAGCACAGCGTCAGAATGGAAGTGAGTATAAAGATAAAACTTACATATTTGGATTCAGCATCACTTACACTATACAACGCTTACTCTAGTTCAGGGGGTGTTTCGGAGATGACAGGTTCCCTTTAAAGACTATGGCCAACTTCACGGCAATTTTTTTTATTGCATTTTACTCATTTTGGGTTCTAAAAAAAATTCTTTTTTGGTTTTGTTTGGCCATTTTCAGCTGTTTACACAGAGCTGACTAGGTCCATTCACGGGTCGGCCGAATCGAGGAACGCATAATTTAGGCTGTAAAAGTGGCCCCTATCAGCGACGAAACGAGCAATTTTCGTTACTGATGTTTGAGGTCAGGATTGTAAGAGATAAGCTTCTGTATCGCCCTGAAATGTGGGCTGAAGTGAGCAAGCTGACTGCAAACATCGTAAAAAAAAACCTGTATCTCAAAAACCGACTGTACATTTATCGGCCCGTAAAAGGCCTTAAGTCCAGTTGACTGAAAGCCTTATGACCTTCTAAACACACATTATAGCCTAAACTCGTATCAAACTGAAAATTGCTTACATGAGTGTCCATCAGCCTTAGACAAGAATACAGGCTTGTTATCCATATACCGTCAGAGCTGACCGGGACTGAGATTTTTTTTGATACTTTGCAAACAGAGTATCGAAAAAGGCGCTTATCTTCTAGTGAAGGTCACATATACTTCACATTTTCTGTTCCATGTAAAAAATACTTTATGCCAATGGCAGCAATGGCACCTCGAAGACTATAATGGGGTCTTTTGGGTTTCTGTTAGTCTCCATAGTTTTACCAGAGTAAATATGACTGTATGCAGGAGAATTTTGTCCTGTATTTTACCGGAATCTGCGATTCCTAATGGACATGAAAAACACATTTTATTCTAAGGCGTATTCTTCTCACAAGTAGGATGGGAGCTGTGAATGGCTGTTTTGGGTAATTTTTAAAGTTTTACCTTAAAGGTATGTTCACACTACAATATGCAAATCTAACAACATTTTACAGGATGATCCATGGCAGAAATCCAAAACTTGTACACACATATACAGACATATATATTTATTATACTTGGGCATAACTTCTTTATGTGGGAGAAGAAGAGGGAAAGAGTGGCACTGAGAAACACATTTCTGGCCCGCAGGAAGGGTCAAGAGAAAGAATGTAAGTGCAGCATATTAACAGATGGATTCTTGTCTTTATATTTTGTAGGCCGGTTATACGCTATGCAAAGCGGAATGAAGATTGACAGCAAGAGTCCAGAATGTCGTAAATTCCTGTCAAAGCTTATGGATCAGTTAGAAACTGTAAGTAATAATATTCTTATCTTCTATTTATGGCTTGCAATCAACTGGACCAATTCTATTAAACTTTTGCTCATGCTGTCACGAAGTATATTAAAGATCAGAAAATAGTATAATAAAATACTGCATGCAATTAAAAAAAGGTACCTAAATTAAAGGGGATTGTCTAACTGTGAATATTGATAACTCGTCAAAACGAAAAGCGTTGAGATTCCAGTACAGCACTCTGGGGGCCAGGGAAGGACTACAGTCTGTAAAACGGACTCATCGCGACGGGGTAAGGTATCAGGTGTCTTGAGCTTTATCCTACATACCACCCCCATCATTCTGAAACATCCACCCCCTGGTATAACAGCCCTGAGCGCAATTTGTTCAGCAATTCTTCTATTCTGTCGTCAGGATAGGTCATCAATATCTGATCGGCGGGGGTCTGACACCGATCAGCTGTTTGCTGCCTTTGTGTCATTACACTACGTCACGTCTTCTGTGGAGTGGCGGCGACTTGAATGGAACAGGTACTTTTGTTACACTGCACTTCCGAGATAAAATGCAGTATAATGAAGAGGAAGTGGTGGTCGCATGGATAGCCGTCTCCTCTTCAAACAGCTGATCGGCGGGGGTGCCGAGAATCGGACCCCGGCGATTCGATATTGATAACCTATCCTGACAATAGGTCATCAATATTAATGGCTGAACAACCCCTTTAAGATTTAGGTAATTAAACCAGTATCCTGGCACGATGGCTGTGAAGAGGCCATAGTGCTCACCTGAGCGACAGTGCTCGCTCTAACAGCTGATTGGTTGGAAGTCCTGGAGAAACCCATTTAAGTACCTGTCACTTTCCCCAACACAAATGACAATTTAGGCCCCAGTCACACGACCGTGTGAATGGGGCCGTATCTATTCCCCAATATAGCTCCGTGCCGCGGCCCTGCTGAAAAATATGAAGCATGTCCTATACTTGTCCGCATGCACGGACAAGTATAGGCATTTTGAATGGGGCCGTCCGGCGTGTATTCGGAGCGGTGCAGAACACATGCCGGGCGGCCCCCGTATTATTGCGGGTCCACAATAATACGGTCGTGTGAATGGGGCCTTAAGTGTGTGTTAATTAAAGGGGTTGTCCAAGTTATGAAAAAAAATATAGCACTGTAAATCTGATAGGTAGCAATATATAACTAAGTTCAGCAAGTTTTAGGCAAATAAATCTATATTTCCTCATTTCCCTGGTTCTCTTCTGGCCTTTGTTTACATGCAGTAATAACAATCTCTGCCCCTCCCCCCTTTTCTGCAAAGGCAGTGAATATAAGTGCTGTGAGTACATGTCTGCCTGCTGGGATACTCAGCAGCATGTTGTTTGTGTAGGACTACAAGTGCCAGCTGTACAATGACACTGCTGATACACACAGGAAATTCTCCCTACCTGTTCTTGTACAATTCCTCTACAGCTCCTTGCCCAGCATTTGTCTCCTCTCACTGCTGCAGCTACTATTTGTTGTAAAAGCCTTGAGCCCTCAGTGTGTTCTGGCTGAAGGGGTTAATGTTTTATCTGAAGGAATCCAGGGAGAGAGCAGATAGCAGCCCGGCAAAGAAAGGGGGCGTGGCCAGTGACGTCTCGTGTACAGACTCTTATATGAACTCTGAGGCTTGTACACGAAACATCACAGACCAGGGAGATAAGGTGACATCACAGGTCATGTGACCCTCAGTCAACTCTGAGAAACCAGCAGCTTTAGAAACACAAAGTATATGGGAAAGTTGTTATACCTGACAAGTTAGAAACATAAAGAACAAAAAAATAACTCGGACAACCCCTTTAAGATGTGGCCTCGGTCAGATGGATGATGCTCCTTCTCTGAAATGTCCACTTGTAATACATCTGTGGATAAAAACAAAATCACCATATTTGTTCTCTTTCGTTTCATTTACTGGGTAGAATATCATAACTAATAAGGTGATACGAATAGGTATATAATTGTAGCCAAAGGATACCTTTTAGTCTTCAGAAAAAGTCCATTGTAATCAATTGGGTTGTCGGCAAAAATGTATTTCTCCACTTATATCAGAATGGATTTGCATTGTTGAGAAGGTGGCATCCCGCATCCGGCACATACACAGTTTACCTGCTTTTATCTTTTGTTCCTCACTACACGCTGATATCTTACCACCTGGTGCCACAGAGAGACATGCAGCGGTTACGGTGGCCTTGTTGCATCTCGCTTGTTTCATTTCGGTTTGGCCATTATTGAAAGGCTTTCTATAATGAAATGTGTTGAAAAGATCTCTTTTCAGCAGGACATGAAAAGCGTACAAGTGCTTGTTTTGTCCCGTACTGACAAGACGTTTTAGCACCGTCCATCTGTAGGCAGATCATTAGTTTTTTCATAGGATTATTCTCCTGACTATTGAACTTTTCATGAAAGGTTATTGCGCCATGCCACTGATTATGTATGTGGGCATCTACAGTATTTATTTAGCTGTTTACTGCTTTATAAAACTTCTCTTGAATATGCACTGTAGGCAGGAATGTAAGAAGTGGTTTGTAAATCTTGTGTAGCAGCGCTTCATGTTTGCCATATTGTGTCCAGCTGTGTATTTCTTACTGAGAGCATCCAATAAAATCCGTCCAACATAAAGAACACAGTGGATGCTTCGCCAGGTACTATTTTGGATTGCATAAATTTCCTTTTTCCTTTTTTTTTCCCTCTATTTTTTATGTTGTGCAGTTGCCCATCCACCATAAAGTACAACTTAAACAGACCAGTCACCCGTAAAGCTCGCAGTGCATTATTGCCCATTATCTCCTCCCAGTTTCTCTGTCGTGCCATACATCTTACACTAACATCCTCCTTAATCAGACTTTTCTTGAGCTGCACCATTTCTCTGAAATGTGTTTACCTGGAATTCAGGTTAATTCCCAACACAGTTTAAAGGGGTATTCCTGTTATATCAGGTTTTCTCCTCTCCTGTAGATAGGACTATTATATCTGTGTGGGTACTACTCCCGGAACCCCCACCAAACACAAAAACAGGGATGCTGTACCCCGTGGAGCCCCCTGAAATGAACGGAGCGGTAGGTCAGGCATGCATGCGGCTGCTCCATTCATCTCTATGGGAGTTCAGAAGATAGCCGATACAGCGGTCAGCTATATCCGGAACGCCCTATTTAGCAGCATACTTTTACTCCTCCTCCACTGGCCCCTGACTAGAACTGGTGCCCCATAGTGAGTGCTAATGAAAATAGCTCACCTATAATAGCTGTTCATCCAGTAACTACTGCTCCCAACATAAACATGCATGATGGGCTAGGCCAAACATACATGTATATTGCAAGGTGAAATAGGAGTAAGACATTGCCAGACACTTCTGTGGCTGGCTTATCTCCTCTGAGAACAAAGGGATTGGGCTATAAATTCAGCATGTGAGATCCTTCCTTCCCCTGACATTATCTGTCGGGTGGAGTTCAGAGGCCTCCATAAGATGGTCAGCTGCTCCCACTGAAAACGCTGGGTTTGTCCGACTTTTCTGTTATGTGTATGGGGGCCTTAAGACATAAAAAAATGACAGAAGCTGTCCAGAAGGCTGCCATTTTTTTTGTAGTAAACTTTGAATTGCTGGTCATTTATATCTCTACCCATACTGAAAGAGCGTACACCCCAGGAGGGGGTGCGGAAGTGAATCTTCATGGGAGATTTGGGCAGTATGGGCAGAGAAAGGCAGCACTAATGCCATGTTCATAAATTTGAAGTCTTTGCGGCCTTGCGGGTTTTTATTGGATTGATCCACTGATATTTTAGGGAAATGAACATATAACATGCCACAGATCTGTGAAAAACTGCCTTGTTTACTTTATAGAAAATCCTTCTCTCAAGTCTGATGTAACAGTATAAGTAATAGTCATAGTCTTGTCTGCCATACTATCAGTTTCAGCCAAAACCAAATATTGCACGATTTATTGTTATTACTACAGTTGTTTTCTGCCCCTTTTCCACTGGTTTTATTGCCAGCCTTGATAGATAGCTTATCGCTTCTGGCAGGCTTGTTTGATTTTCCATTTATAACGTTGGCATAGTATAGTTTCTTGCTTGTACTCCTGAAATGGCCTGCTGAGGTGGAACTGCGCGGCTGGGTTTTTATTTTTGCATTTGCCACTTCTCACTGTATCAGTGGAAACATCTGCAGCCGGTTAAAAGCGTTATCTTTAGTGCGATCACACAGCAAGCCTTCATGTCTACTAAGGAAGTTATGGGATACAGCACTTTCCCTATTCTGTTACATTTTGGAGCAGAAAAAAGTATTTTTATTGCATCAGGTTATATTTGACAAGTTTGCAGTTATGGGGGCATGTACACTGGGGAACAAAATGACCAGCTAAAGACATGGAAAAATGTTAGTGTCGGACTCTAGTAAAGGCATGCGCTGTCGGATTACACATTGTGCTCGTATTGTGACTGTGCTCCTTCTGAGGGGTGGTTTTCTTAATTCCAGCTTAAATGTCTGGTAGGTGGGAAACTGGCGGTACTCTTCTGATTTCAGTTACCTGTTCATCACGGTCACTAAAGTCTGTGTAGATACATCATCTGTTGGCCAGAAGTGAAGCTGCACAGATGTACTGACTTTTTACCACAAAGAGGCCACAATCTAAGGCCTTATGCACATGACTATCGGTTTTGTGCATCCTGCATTTTTCCATCCTGCAATATATTACAAATGCCTATTTTTGTTTGCAAAACGGGGCCCCAGAACGGCCATAAGTATGCGGACAGTACACTGTGTGCCGTCTGCATCTTTTGCAGCCCCATTGAAATGAAAGTGTCCACATCCGATCCGCACAAATGTGGATCAGATGTGGACCGGAACTACAGACATTTGTGTGAGGCTTGAGGGTGCATTCACATGACCATGCAAGTTTTCTGCCCCAAAAATTGTGGATCTACAAAATACGGTTGTGGTTGATGTGTATCCTCCACTTTTCGTCAGCCCCATTGAAAAAATGGACATGTTCTATAATTTGTGGCTGAGGATGCGGACAGCACTCAGATGACATCCATGTGGTGTCTGCATTCTTTGCAGCCCCATAGAAATGAGTGGTTCCATGTGTAATCCGTAAAAAATGAAGATCTAATGTGGACCGGAAATATAGTTGTGTGAATGCACCCTAAAGTTAAGATATGACGACAGCACTGTTGTGATGTGGCCGTGCTGTGTTTGAGTAACGCGTGGCTGTACAAGCCACATGGGGGCTTTAATTAAATTTATTGCACTGTTTAGTTAGTCTGCATTGTTAATGACCACATGGCACCCGCAATACCGCGTTGCCATTAACAATACCGGCTGACTGACTAAATTACTAACTACGGTCCACTGCAGCTTGTGTGGCCTCACGTACTCAACTGCAGCACAGCCGTGTTGCGACTACGACACAACCGCTTCATGTGGTCGTACCCTAAAACGATTCATTCTTTTTATAGTAGTCCTTGTTTTCACTTTCATTATTATTTACATTATGAGGGGAATTTATCACATCAAAAATTCAAAAAGTCACAAATAAGGTCTCTGTGACTTTTTTGGGTTACCTGCGTAAAAACTTTCCACCATTTTACTCCAGTCATTCCAGCTTTGAACTCTGGTTGAGAAAAATTGCCAAGGTTAGCTATGTAAATTCATTTCATTCCAGATTTATCACTGTGGCTTTTTAAATAAGTCACAAAAAAAGCTGCAAACTCTTTCCAATAGGGGTATGGAGTAAAGAAAAACGCGTGTAAGAATTCAACACAGAAGTGTTAGG
Source organism: Rhinella marina (assembly GCA_900303285.1). NCBI lineage: Eukaryota > Metazoa > Chordata > Amphibia > Anura > Bufonidae > Rhinella > Rhinella marina. The sequence continues at coordinate 43,581 of ONZH01018435.1, forward strand.
TTTAAAGGGAATGACCTAGTTTTCAAATCAAGTTTTATGTTTTCCGACACCTCTGGATAGGTCATGAGTATTTGTTCTGTGGAGGTCTGACACCTGGGACCCCCACTGATCAGCTGTTTAAGGCCCCATTCAGACGGCCGTATTATTGCGTGGACCTGCAATACTACGGGTGCCGCCCGGCGTGTGTTCCGCAATGTTTAGAGCACACGGCTGGGCGCCCCATTGATTGCTGTTGCGGACAAGTATAGGACATTTTTTTAAGCGGAGCCAAGGCACAGAGCTGGCTGGCTCCGTGCCGCAGCTGCCCGCTCTCATAGAGGTGAATGGGGCCACATCTATTCCGCAATATTGTGGAATAGATGCGGACCCATTCACACGGTCGTGTGAATGGATCCTAAGAAGGCCTCTGAGCTCTGCAGGCTTCTTGTAGCTTACCCTAGGTCAATGATGTCACGCCATCTGTAATGTGGCCTAGGTGCAGCTCAGTCCCATTTAAGTGAGCACGATACCAAGCCCAGCCGCTATACAATGTATGGAGCTGTGCTTTGTAAGCTTCGAGAAGACTGTGGTGCTCACAGGAGCGCTGGTGCCTTCTCAAACAGTTGATTGATGAGGGATCCCAGATATTGGACCTCCAGCGATCACATACGGATTACCTATCCAGAGGATAGCTCATCCGTTAAAAAGTGTTGGAAAACCCGTATAAATTTTTGGTGATTTTTTTTTTCTTCATTTTTCAATGTCACTATCAATATTTAAAAAAATGTTTATAATTCTGCAATTTTCACACTGGCCACTAGGCCTAAAATATGTTAAGACTTCCTGTATTTTGAGAGCAGCTGCATGGGCCATAGACGCAATGAACAGGATCTGACCCCATAGACTGACTTTTCTAGGCATGCTCTGTGACCTGTGTAAAGATCAAGAGGGAGCTAATGAGCTGTGATATCAATTATTGTGAATGGTAGATCCTGTGTTATCTATAAAGATAGGTGTTACTTGTAATTCTGCTTGTGGTGATAATAATAACCACTGGAAATCGTGACCTATTATTGCATCTAGTGGCCAGTGTGAAAACTGCAGAGTTATATACTGTCCATTTTGTAAATACAGATAGTGACATGGAAAAGTAAAAACCTCACTACAAATCTAAAATAATATGTTTAACATAAAAGTGTGATTTAACCCCTTCAAGACCCAGGGATTTTCCAAATTTGTGTTTGTGTTTTTTACTCCCTGCCTTCCTGGAGCCATAACTTCTTGATTTTTCTGTTCTCATAGCCGACACAGCGCGGTTGTGATGTGGCGGTGCGGCATATAAGTACCGCGTGGCTGTATGAGGCACAGCAGACTCCAATTAAATTAATTAGGACTACACTGTTTAGTTGGTCTGTATTGTTAATGGCCAAGTGACACCTACAAAACCACATGGCCATTAACAGTGCAGACTGGCTAAACTGTGTGGTCCTCATTAGTTTAATTATGATCCACTGCAGCTTGTATGGACATGCTTCTCTTTTTTTTTTCTCAAATACCGAAATACAAAGTCTTGCGAGGCTTTGCATATAACTAACGGCGCTTCATCCGGAGGCCGTACGTTTTAATGCTGTACGGAGATGGAATTCGAGGCCACTTCGATACTACGCAACCCCCCCCCCCAAAAAAAAAAAAACATACACACACAAAAATACTCACGCATTAACCCCAACATGGGGATAATATGTGTTTGTTTTGTCTTTTATCGATTGCCCACTATGTGAGGAGGTACTTGGGTGATGAGGTTACTTACTAAAAAGGTTTGCATGATGTACCTTTTTTGCAGTCCGTTTTCCTAAAAAGCAGGAAGATAATGTTTAATTTGGGTCAGGGAAAGCGATAGGGCTCACTTTTTAGCCCCTGGGAGTCAGCAGATGCAGTAGGTGGCACTTGTTAGGCTTCGCTAGGATATTGTACAGGTCGCTTAAATGGAGTCAGTCTTGATGATTGTTTCAGCCATTGTGTGTTTTCTGTCATCTCTTTATGTATCTTTTTGAGCTGGTTTTGTTGTTGTTCCTGTTATAACTTAAATCATTAGCAGTTCTTAACGCTGCGTTCTTTCTTTTGAGATCTTGTGATAAAAGCAGTGCTCTAATAATACAGTTAACAATAGTGATGTGTTGCTGTCTGGTTGTCTTTTATGTGACATGCCCATTGGCGAGGCGTTCAACAGCTGCGTGTCATTTAGATTTATCTTCCATATGTTTGGTAGTCTTTCCATCCATGAACAATGCGATAACGAGAAAGGATCAAGGGCAACTGGGGAAGACCTTCTTCATTTTAATTATTGCGCATCTGTAAACATTGGCAAAGCCAGGTGTGTGTCGTGCAGTTTTGGGACTCGTGCCACGGGACTGTCATTTAGCTAGGAAGTATTGTGTTGCTGCCAGTTTGCTAAAACCCATACTTTCCTGCTTTGATTCTAGTTTCATGTAACTTAACACAAAACTGCTAAGGCTAATGCAAAACCCATAGACTTCCATGGGGTCACGTCCTGATTTTCACTGACAAGTATAGGACATGTTTTATTTGTTTTGCAGAGCCATAGAACGGAAGAAAAGGGCCCCCATAGAAGTGAATGGGTCTTCATCGAATCCGCAAAAACACTGATCCGCATTTTTGTGGACAGTATGCAGCTGTCTAAATGAGCCCTTAGGCCAACACAAAACTGCTACTACTTACCTCATTAACTGTGCGCTGTTACTGCATTGCTGATCCTTGCCTATCCTGCCTGCTGTTCTGTACATAATAATGTGAACAAGAAGGACTTGGAACCACTTAGAATGCTTAAAGGGTTTTCCACTGACAATACATCCCCTATCCACAGGATTGGGCATAAGGGTCTCATCTCGGGGGCCCGACTGCTGGAACAAAAGCAGTTCCCGGAGTGATGCTTGAGAATGGAAAGTTGGTACACATATGTAATTGTCACTTTTTTCAGTTGTATGGGACTGCCAAGTATAGTAGTCGGTGTTATTTCCAGCAGTCTCATACAAATGAATGCAGTGGTGGTCTCCAGGATATCTGTTCTTGCCTCCAGTGGATATGTGGTACAGCCACACCTGCCAGGACCACCACACATTTTCCACAGTAGAAAAAACGTATCTGACCGAAATCCATGATGCCAAAATTTGGATTTTAGTGCTTAAAGGGGTTCTCCAGGAATTAAGAAAATGAAAATACTTAAATATTACTTTATTATAAATATATTACCAAATACCTTTCATAAGTTAGAATGGCTCGTTTTGTCCAGGGAGCAATTATTAGGAAAAATAAAAAGGCCTGACATCCTACTAGTCCACACAAAACCTGTCCTAATTACACAGGAGGACAAGTTAAAGAGCTGCGCCATCTTCCTCTCTTACTTGTCAGGGATTATGATCCTGAATACAGTTTAATATGATCTTCAGATGAATCTCTGTAGGAATGGAGTTCATGAGGAGACATGAAGTACAGAGAGGAGGTGAGGATGTGGCTAATGAGCAGCAGCACTTGTCTGCAGTCTCCATTACAGTCTCTCCTGTCCGTCCTCTCTGTACTTCATGTCTCCTAATGAGCTCCTTTCCTAGAGATTCAGCTGAAGATCTTATCATCTGTATTCAGGATTATAATCCCTGACAATCAGAACAGAGAGGGCGATGAGGCAGCTCTTTACCTCAGTGTTGTGAAGTAACTTGTCCTTCTGTGTGATTAGGACAGGTTTTGTGTGTACTGATAGGACGGCGGAGATTTTATTTCCCCTGATGATCGCTCCCCAGAGAAAATAAGCCATTATAAGTAATGAACGGTATTTGGGAATATATTTATAATAAAGTAATAATTAAGTATTTTCAGTTTCTTAATTCCCAGAGAACCCCTTTAAATGCTGCAGATTCAGTACAGATTTTAACCTTTGCAGTGCAGGTCCACATCACCTGTCAAGTTATGCGTGGATTTCATTGTGGAAACTTTCCACAACTACTACTGTAAATGTGGTAGATTTTCTTCAAGCAGTTCCCCTATAGAAAATCCACAGTGTGAATACCACACGTAGCCATACCCTTAGGCTCATCCGCATGGCTGTATCCACAAAAAAGGGACCACTCAAAAATGGATAGTTTTTGTGCACTTTTTTTCCCCATCAATGGAAAAGTCTATTTGCATCCCCAAAAGGGATAAGACTTGGATCTATGATATGTTTGCAGATTGGGGACACAAATCCTTTCAAAAACTGTGTGTGCATGGCCACGTTGGGTTGTATACGTCAGTGATCTATCCTTTTTAAAAGTGACAGCACACTGAAGAAAAATACAGTTGTGTCCAAGAGCATCTGTGCTGGGCCTTGCGCTGGTGTAGATGCTGTTTTGTTTCCCCGGTGTGCAATTCCTGTCATTCCTCACTGCACTGGACCGCGTACACAATAGTGCTCTGTGTATATTGGTGTAGAATAGCCCAGAAATGACAACACCTGCGGGTCAGGACTCAGCTGTATACCTACATCTTAAGGACAAAGGACACTCATTAAAGAGGACCTGTCACCGCTCCTGACATGCGTGTTTTAATAGCTGCATCCATTCCCCATATAATAACAATTCTGGAACATCTATTTTTATGACTGAAGAGGAGGTGACCAGTTGGGGGTGTGTCCCTGCAAAGTCTGAGAATGGCAGCACTGACTGGACAGAGTCAGACTGTGCAGGGACACACTCCCAACTGGTTAACTCCCCTCTGTACCCTTACTGCAGACTGCTAGCAATTCATTTATAACTTCTAGTAGAAATAATGCAGGAATGGCACAACATACAGACATAAGAATAGATGTTCCAGAATTGTTATTACATGGGGAATGCATGAAGATATTAAAGCAGGCATGTCAGGAGTGGTGACAGGTCCTCTTTAATGACGGCGGCAGTATTGCTGTTTTTCCCATCTCCCTCCCAGAAAGAATTAATAAAAGTAAATCATGTTTACTCCAAAATGACTCCATTAAAAACTACATATTGTCCAGTAAAAAAACAAGCCCTCATACAGCTACATTTGGGAAAAAAACAAAAAAAAAACCAAAAACATTATAGCTCTTGAAAGTCGATGATGGGGGGAAAAAAAGGAAGAAAAACACTTGCTCAGTAAGGCCCCAAACAGGCCGGTCACTAAGGGGTTAATCACACCTAATAGCTTCAGTCATGCAAATTCCATCAACGCCTTATCTCCATGACTGAAGCAGGAGTCACCAGTATTTAATGCGGGAGATTTCTTGTACAAGAAACTACTGTATTCTATTTGAGAAAGCCGGTTGGATGACTAGCAAAATATCTTCAGGAAAAAAAATGACAAGTCCATTTGCTCAGATTTATTTCTTCGGATGTGACGTATTTACATTAATAAAACATGAGATAAATCAAGAGACATGTAACCTTTGGAAGGAAGTTCTCATCATAGTTCTTTATCTAGGCAAATTGGCTGTCCTGAAGGCAAAGGAAATCCAGTGTGTAATTGTAATTGTGGAGACTGAATGGCTTATTAGTAGCATGTGGAACTAGTTTGTATTGGGATGGGAAATGGGGGAGGGGAGGAAAAAATGTAAAAGAAAAATCTGCTTGACAGAAAGTCAAAATGCAAACATTGTCTTAGATTTTGGTGACAGGGATACCATGAGGCTTGTGCATAAAATGCTTTATCAAGTGGTGTCATTGTTGCCTGTAGCAGCAGTTTTCCTGCAGAATAAAAGTGCTTCTTCTGAACATGTAATACAGACACACAGTGCACACAGGTATATCTGGGATGTGTATGCAATCTTCTGTGGGCACTGCTCTTAGTTATATAGGTGAAAATGAGGTGACCGACTCCCTTTCATATATATGCAAATGAGCAGTTAATTGCACTAAAGGTGGGTCCAAGTACTCTGTGCACTCTTCTCCTTGTTTCCTCTGCCAGCCCTTTCCTCTCCTTCTTGTATGGCAGGGCCAAACGAGATGACGATGCAGGAACCTGGCCCTGCCACTCAAGAAGGAATGGGAGGAGCAGGCAGAGGAGGCAGGAGGAGTAAGGATGCACAGACTGGCTTGGGTCCGTCCTTGGTGCACTTAACTGCTTTTTTGCATATGGATTAAAAGTGCCTTTTCTCTGAGATCATATCCCTAAGTGACACATATTATTACCTTCAGCTGAGCTAGTCAAACAAGGACCTGGTTTAACAGTAAATTTCCTGGTGACTGGTCCCTTATTGAAGGGGTTTTCTGTGATTTTAATATTGATGGCCTCTCCTGTGACATGTGTTTTTAATAATGATAGTCAATGGTGTCGCACTGTGACACAACAGTCGAAAAAATCCATCTAATTTGGATTTTTTGTGTGACTGTCGCAGTAACTGCGTGTTGCAGTGCGACACCATTGACTATCGTAACAAAAAATGTCACGCGATATTGGTGAGATACATGTAGCCGATACGGGCCGTGAAAGCCCGGCCTGTGCTGCCCCAGAGGACGGGAGCGCACGGCGTCATTGGTTGCTATGACGGCGTGCGCTTCCTGAGGCAGCTGCCGTACAGTGAAACACTGTACACGCCAATGACGCCGTGCGCTTCCGTCCTCTGGGGCACCACAGGCCGGGCTTTCACGGCCCGATATGGTCGTCTGCATGGGGCCTTACACAGCAGGCGCCCAGAGGCATTGTCCAATTACGAACATTTAATCCCTCAGATGCTGTGGTTAATTGCTGTCCCACGGCCAAACGGCTCCGCCACACTGAGATCAAGGGAGCTGTTCGGTTGCTGTGTCAGACTTGGGCCTTCTGAAGGATAAAAGTAAATATAAAACAGTTATGGGGGTCAGCATTATGTGACCCATAGAAGGAAGGGAACAGGTCAATTTTACAGCATAGGGAACACAGTAGAAATGAAACTTGTGTTTTTGTTTTTTTTCCAGTTTCACCCAATTTAGATTTTTTTTATTTAGCTCCCCACTACATTGTATGCAATATTGATTGGTGCCTTTTAGAAAGTACATCTTTTCCCACAAAAGACGAGTCCTCATACAGCTGTGTGAATGGAAAAATATAAAAAGTTGTCCCTCCAGGAAGGCAGGGATTAAAAAATGAAAGTTCAAAACTGTAAAATCACCCTGTCCTTAAGGGGTTAATGGTATGATGACCTCCATTTTGGCACTTTAGTTATCTTATGTGTAAGATCATTGTTATTTGCGTAGAAACTTCTAGTTTCCCATCAGTCGTCGTTTGCATCCCATGATGGGCACATCCTCAGAGGCTCTGCTCTCAATATTCATTGTGAAGACTTAATAATTTACGGAGCCGATGGACTCTCATAGATTTCTTGATGTAAGGAATGCTGCAGTGGATGAAGAGCAGAGAACATAATCTAATCTGCTCAACACAATTTGGTTCCATTATTTAAGGGGGTATTCCCATCTCATAAATGTAGTTTGTATAGTTAGATATAGCCATACCAGTATTATTACTAATAGAATGTATTTATATAAAATGTACCATTTAGAAGATTTGCCTATTTGTATATCCATTGTCCTACACACATCAGTCAGGCCGTTGCCCCTAGTTACGGCCACCGCGGCCATGTAGTAGTGGTGGCCGGCTTGCTCAAACCTGCACTGAGGTAACTGCTGTATTGTGAACGCACATGTGTCTTAGGGTACTTTCACATCTGCATTTTGGATGCTACCCGTCCAAAATGCAATGGTCAGGATCTGTCCAAAACACAGACTTTATAAACGGATCCTGCTCCACAGAGATGCATTGATCTTGGAACAGGATCCGTTTCTCTGCGTTTTGGAAGCGCAGACAAAAATGTTGCAACCCTAAGATGTATCTCCACATGCTCATGTAATGTGCGTTCACAATACAGCATTTACCTCAGAGCGGGTTTGAACAAGAGCAAGCCGACCACCACTATTACACGGCCGAGGTGGCCGTAACTAGGGGCAACAGCCTGACTGATGTGTGTGGGACAATGGAAATACAAATAGGAAGATCTTCTAAACGGTACATTTTATACATTCTATTAGTAATAATACTGGTATGGCTATATCTAACTATACAAACTACATTTGTGAGATGGGAATATCCCTTTAATATGATTGCATGTCTTGTATTGGAATGTAGAAAGGATTCTACTGCTAGACGCCATTTAAATCCTTAGAAGACCTTAGACCTGTTTAGACCTTTTAATAAGTTCACTTTGTAAAGAGCATCTTCAAGTTCAATTAGGCTAAAAAAAGGCAACTCAACTATCTGAGAGGTCAGCCTTCAGTAAATGCGGAAGTATCAAGACTACGGCTCCAGCATTTATCTTCTGTAATTACTCTATGAAGAAAACACATTGAACCCCAGTCTTGGAGCGGCTACTGATAAATAGGGAATTGTTTGCATTCAGTCTCCTCCAGGGTTTAGTGACATCTAGAGAAATGTGGAATCATTGTTGGAAACATAGAATGACCATTGAATTTTTTTTTTTTTTTTTTTACGAGTGGCTGATTTTTATCTCTGAGAAACTTACTTCCTTTCCAGCCTTTTCTTTGGGTCCACAGATCCAGACAATGATGTTTATTAGTTCAATTCAGCAAGTGCAATAAAAAGTCTCCTTAAGGCCTCTTTCACATGGGTGAGATTTCCGCGTGGGTGCAATGCGTGATGCGAACGCATAGCACCCGCACTGAATCCTGACCCATTCATTTCAATGGGGCTTTTCACATGAGCAATGTTTTTCACGCATCAGCTCGCCGTTGCGTGAAAATCGCAGCATGTTCTATATTCTGCGTTTTTACACAGCCCTGGCCCCATTGAAGTGAATGGGGCTGCGTGAATAACGCGTTGCATCCGCACGCAAGTGCGGATGCAATATGTGATTCACTGATGGTTGCTAAGAGATGTTGTTTGTAAACATTCAGTTTTTTATCACGCGCGTGAAAAACGCATCAAAACGCTTCGCACCCGCGCGGAAAAAACTGACTGCGATTGCGTGCGGATTTTCCGGAACGCATCCGGACTGAATCCGTGACGCCCGTGTGAAAGAGGCCTAAAGATTTTTTTTTCCAAGCTCCCAATATTGTAACCTATTAGGAGACCCCCCACCAATCAGATATTGATGCCCTAGAACACCCAGAAACCCCATGATCAACTGTTCTCTTCAGGTGGAAGGAGTACCACTTTGAATGGTGGCAGAAGCACAGCTACATTCTGAGTGTGGTGGCCGTGCCGGATTATTGCTCCTGTCCAAAGTGGTAGCTCTGGCAGCTGCAAAGAACAGCTGATTAATGGGGTGCCGGGCGCTGGACCCCTACTGATCGAATATTGATGACCTATCCTGAGAATAGGTCTTCAACTTATGGAGTCCAGGAAACTCCTTTAATGATTCTGTATCTTTAAGAGATTATACATCTCAAAAAGATTCCTCAGAAAGAGGTTTGTCTGCTTCTTACTGTATATAGAGCCCCGCGTTCCCCTGCTTATGTTAGACCCCTCTGGACCCCTCTGGTTAGCCGACTCAGTTTGAAAAGCTGAAATAATTATTTTGCTACTTACATCCCCAATTCACAATGATCTAATTTTAAAGGGAACCTGTCATGTTGAACATGGTGTCTAAGCTGCAGGCAGCATGTTATAGAGCAGGAGGAGCTGAGCAGATGGATATAGAGTTTTATTTGAAATGATTCAGTAAAACTTTTATTTTATACATTAAAATTCCAGCTTTTTCTGGGCTTTGAAGTCAATGAGCCGGTCCTATCAGTGATTGACAGCCTTCCCTCTATGACCGTGCATGCAGATATAGTTCTAAAGAATCTTTTCCTTTAAATCTATATATGAACCTGCTAAGCGCCTGCTTTAGTTTCCCAGCATGGGTAGGTCCAGATACAGCTTCCACACCTTCCCTAGGTTAAAATCTGAGTTGTTGGACATGGAAGGATCTGATAAATGTCTGCAAGCTGAGATCCTGAATGCATAGTAATTCTCTAATATGCTACTCCTATGAGTGGTACTCTCTGCCTAACATACTGATGTGAAATCCGGTACTGGCTCACCACAAAGAGACCTTGTCTAGTGAGGCAGCACAATGAGAGCTTCGGAGGTAGGAAATGTTCCGGTTGTTGCTTTATTATGGGAATTTGATTCTCTGCACCACTGTATGTTATCAGATTACTCACTAATAAAGGGAATGTCACTTTTTTTTTACTAATGAAACTATATAGTGAAACATATTCCTTTTTTCTAATCTGTTTTTATTTTCTGATATATAGATTTTTTATTTGATTTTATTTTCAGTACAAGATTATGGAGTGCCTTGCCTGAGCTACTAAAAGATGTTTCACAGCAGGTACTTAGAAAACATTCACAATAGACAGGATGGCTCATTGCCTTCAATTGGAGAGTGTTCCACACAAGCCCTGTGACCTGTGCAGAGGTCATTGTGCAGGGAGAAGGAGTAGATAAGCTGTGACTATCACCGGTTGTGAATGGTGGGACCTGTGTTATTTATATAGAGGTCTTACCTGTAAATGTACCCGTGATAATAGTGAAATGTGATCTTTACAGAACAGGAAGTCTTGACCCTCTTATGAGGCCTAGTGGACAATGTGAAAACTGCAGGATTTTTAAACACTATAGATAGTGGCATGGAAAAATATTTTCAACATAAAAGCTTGAGTCTAAGAATAAGACATGTTCTGATGATGCATTCTTTTCAAAGCAAAGCAAGCTTTTATGATGTTAGGGTATTTAAATAAGTCTATAACCAGTGGTGAACCTACACTTTTAATAGCGTCATATTTTTTGAGGACCAGTAGTCATAATTTTTGTTTAATATGTGTTTAAAGAGTATCTGTCGCCATATACCTGTAAGGCCTTGTTCACACGTCAGTTATTTGATCAGTTATTTCCATCAGTTATTGTGAGCCAAAACCAGGCACGGGTCAAAAACACAGAACAGGTGCAGATCTCTCCATTATACCTGATCACTGTGGAGGCTTCACTCCTGGTTTTGGCTCACAATAACTGATGGAAATAACTGATCAAATAACTGATGTGTGAACAAGCCCTAACTAAAAACCATCTGCCCCGCCGATGTGTGCACGTCATCAGATTCTAAGGCTATTTGTCCCATCTTGTTACGTGCCCACAATTCAAGGAAATAAACATTTTTATGTTATACAAATTAGCTCTGACACCCCTTTACACTAGAGTCTCTGCTCATTTTCTCTGCCGGTCATGCCCCCACCGTTTTGACTGAAAGGTCTAAGCAATGTAGACATACCTACACCTGGTCCTCGCGGTGGTGCGTTCTGTTCATGTGCAGTACATGGCTGGAGATCACCTCGCAGATTTTACACAGCCATGTACTGTTCCAGTGCTCCGGCGAGACTTCAGGGCCAGGCATAAATATGTCTACACTGCCTGGTCCTCTGAGTCAGTGGGGGCGTGACCAGCAGAGAAACCGAGTGGAGCATCAGGTGCAAAGACAATGCCCTAGATGCACCAAGGAGCTAATTTGTATAAAATAGGGCTTATTTCTCCGAATCCTTGGCAAGTATCGAGAGGGGACAAAGCCTTAGAATCTGCAGACAAGTCCACGTCTACGAATGGTTTTAGTGAGAGGTATGTGGTGACCGATTCCCATTAATGTTTTCTTCTCTATATTTTTGGACTTTTTTAGAAAAAAAAAAAGAAAATCAGTTGATTTTCGATCTGCTAGAATATTCTGATGATCCAAAAATGTTTAAGGCTTAAATACCTTAGAAACAAAAACATTGGGGTTATATAGAGATTTCTTCTCCTTCTAAGTAGACCTTTGTGCGGCCGGCCTGCTGCGAGGGAAAGAGGCTCCCTTAATAGCCGGGCGGCCTGAGATGTTGCCTTTATTTATTTATTTTAGCTCCAAAGCCGATTTCTCACTTCTGGATTTATTTTAGATCAAATTAATGGTTAAGAGAGCCAAAAAAACTGTTGGAGAAACAGACACGGGCGATATTTCTTTGAGCACGCAGACGGCATAGGATGTTATGACTCGGTAATAGAAATGGAACAGGTACATGTTCATACTTTAGGCTTCTGTTGGAGTGCTGAAAAGAGGGTGCAGAAAAAAAGATGGTTGAATTCGACATCCTGTCAGAAATGATAAACTACTCCTAGTGTTCCTTCAACTCAGAAAAATAAACCTGCCCTCACGTTGATTGAAATGTGTTTTGTTTTTTTTACAGCTTGTTGAGCAAGTCCTTTAGAAAGTCCAGTTATTAGTGTGATCCTTTATTTTCAGGTGGTATTTATACATTGCTGTTGTGTGCGTCAATGTATTTTAGATATTTTACACAATTTTAGAAGTGATCAGGGTATTACGGACTTCTGGTTTACACGATTATGGAAATGCATACACCATGGTTGGTTAGTCTTTGAGAATGTTCCTTATATTACACTTTCCATCTAAAATACAAGCATGCCGGTCAGTAAAGTGATGCTGCTTTATTCAGTACTGTTCACATTAGAGTAGTTTATTCACGTTTCGTTCCGGTCATGGTATACTATGTGCAACTTCTCACTGTACATGGGTTTGCTATAGGCTGCATAATCAAGGTAAATAGCTTTATAAATACTTTTACATTACTTTTTCTTTTACTGATCTGTTAGATAATGTTGCTGAATAAACAATTGTGCAGGCTTCAGAACAGAACTCGCATAGTATTATTTGCTGACTTAATGTCTGGTGATTTGCGTTCTTGGAAGTGTTATCTTTACACCAGACAATGTACAGTTATCTGATGTGAGCAAAGAAACTGGATCATAGTGGCTCCAATAAAGGGTCGCTTAGACAAGTAAATAATTGTTACAGTTATGGATGATGATCATGTAATTTATGTAGCAAATTATTAAAAATGCTTGTGAAAGAGTTTTTCCCACAAAAAATATTCACACAGTTTTTAAACCAGTACCTGGATCTGAATACTTTTATAATTGCATGTAATTAACAATTTAGCATAGCCACTGAGTTATTCAATAAAATGTTTTTGTGTAGCACCACCTTTGTCCTGCCCACTGAGATGGCCGCACATGCTCAGTTTCATCCTTCAACTCCTGAGCTGTGATAGGGAGAGAGCTCCAGCAGAATGGACACGCCTCCTGTGTTGTGATAGGGAGAGAGTTCCAGCAATATGGACACGCCTCCTGAGTTGTAATAAATAGAGAGCTCCAGCAGAATGGACACACCTCCTGAGTTGTGATAAGGAGAGCGCTCCAGCAGAATGGACACGCCTCCTGAGTTGTGATAAGGAGAGAGCTCCAACAAAATGGACATGCCTCCTGAGTTGTGATAAGGAGAGCGCTCCAGCAGAATGGACATGCCTCCTGAGTTGTGATAAGGAGAGCGCTCCAGCAGAATGGACATGCCTCCTGAGTTGTGATAAGGAGAGAGCTCCAGCAGAATGGACATGCCTCCTGAGTTGTGATTGGGAGGAGACCCAGGAGACACACCTCCTGAGTTGAGGCAGGAAAGACACTCCCATGAGCTGTCAGTTTGATATAAATCTAGCAGAGCAATGAATGGGGAGATCTCTGGATCCAAGTGAGGTACGAGACTGGTTCTAGCATTGTTAGAAATTGTCATGTACTATCTGATTTTCATTTTTTACATTAATTATGGAATGACCCCTTTAAAGAATTGTTCTAATGTAAATGAGCATTGTGTGAACTTTCACCCATAGGCACGATGACTAGACCTGTCTGAACACAGTCAACAATCATTGTTTAAGTTCATATACAATTGAATATGAAGGACTTTGTACAGGATTCTCCCTGCATGTAAATGCTTGTCATCATCATTGGCGTTGTGTTGGTTGGTCACTGGTGTCGTCAGTCGCCTGAACGATTATCTATTCGCCTGAGCCTTCAGATGCAATGAATTGTGGCAGTCTGGAGTAGCAACCAGTGAAACTGGTAAATATCTGTTACTAGATATATAATCCATGGGTCAGTTTGTTCTGTCACCTGTGGTTATAAGTGGAAAAGATCTAAATATTTCAGATTTGTTTTTCAGGATTTTTATTAACGCCCAGCTCAACCGTTCCAAAATGTATATACTGCAAAATATTTGGCTTAGAGAAGTCATTAAATGCACCAAGAGGCTGTATATTTGTGGTACATATTTAAGTACATTTTCGGCCTTAAAAAGCCTTATAGAAGAGGAATGTTGTGAATGCCTAGTGGATTGCAACAAATATTACGGTTCATGCATCATATTGAGGCAGTTGTCACACTCACAATGTGTGCATCCTATTAAAGAGGTGATAAATAGTCTCAACTTTACTGCTTAGGAGAATATGTTTAAAAATGACCGAGATTAGAAAAAAAAAGACCTGCTTTTCCAAAAAAATTTCTAATGTTTTTCGTGAGCTGCATCTGGGATTGAAATAACACTGGCATCACTGCTTTCAAGAGGTTATTCTATTAAATACAAAGGCACCTCTGATACAATGTGTTAAGAAAATATATTGGGCAGATGGATTGAGGGAAGTCCTTGTGGACTGTGGGTCCAGTTGTGCTTTCCTAAGTGTTAGAATTCCTTGTGCACTTTGCACCAGTAACTGTGTTAGGCTTCTTTCATGTTAAAGATCACAACCTCCTGCTCTGTCAGAGTAAGTTAATACATGCTAATAACTGCTGGAGACCCCCCCCCACCCACGGCCTGAGGAGACATAGTAAGTGCAAACTCTCTGTCAGCCAGTGAATCAATGTGCTGAGAAAACCCCTTTAAGGCAAGTACTTCTTAGTATATCTAAACTTTCAATAAACTGTGAATAAATCACTTGTCCAGTGCATGTTCTCTCTGCTTTATGTTTTAGTTTGCCTTTCCGCTGATGTAAAACACCTAGGGCCTTATGTATGAAAACTGTCTAGGTGTAGAAGTTTCTTTGTTGCCCATGGAAACCAATCAGAGCTCCCCTTTCATTTCATATAGTGCTTTGGAGAAATGAAAGGGGAGCTCTGATTAGTTGCTATGGGTAACAAAGAAAGTCTTAGACCTAGACAGTTTTCATACATCAGGCCCTTACTGAGCTGTACCCAGAGAAAAGCCTGATACTGAAAGTTCACAGTAAAGATATCGAGTAAAACATAGATTACAAACATATCTGTACTATTGATTTATGCAAAGTTTGTTTAAAGTTATCATTTAAACATGCTCCATGTATGAGGGAGTCGGGAGTCGGAGTTGGGGTCGGGGCTTTGGCTTACCGACTCCACAGCCCTGCTGTTAACGCCATGGAACAGTTCAATGTGACGGCTCGTTCCCATTGAAGTGTATCGGAACGAGCCGTCCCATAGAAGTCAATGGGACAGCTTGTAATTGCACCTGCTCACTGCTGCGAAACAATGAAGGCAAGGCTGCGCTTACATGGAGCAATCCTTCTGTTCAACCAGCTGATCGGCAGGGGTGTTGGGTGTCAGACCCCTGCCGATCTGACATTGATGACCTATCCTGAGGATAGGTCATCAATATTGAATCCTGGAAAACCCCTTTAAATGTGACAGTACGTGGCTGATCAACTCTCAGAAAGCAGGCAGTAATGTGCCTAAAAATGTGCAGGTAACTCCTAAGTTTTTGGGTTATTTTCTGATGAAAGTTTCTACTGTCTAGACATTACTGTCACTCTGCCCCTGTGTTAGCAATGCCTTTTCGTTTTCAGGTCCCCTACAGTTTGGATGCGTGAACTGAGCAGAATACATTAATAATGAAGACCATAAAGTAAATGTCATTAGAATAACATGTACAGGAACCAAACATATGAAAATGTAACAAAAATCATGAACTTGGTGGAAGCTGTGTTTGCAGAATAAGGCATTTTCCATTCCATGCGCACAGACTGCCTGTATTTTGTAAGCTGTTATTACTGCAATAAATCAGCTTCTTGGTTGAGTTACTGCATGACATCTATGGGACCTAATGACACTTCACTGTATTACACAATGAAGCTGGTAACTGCTGGGACGATAAACTATTCATCGGCCCATAAATAACTATAAATGAATTATGAAGGCCCCTAGAGCTGGCAGGTTTTATTTTCCACATGGACATTTTTAAGTACAATCCTAGCTTTTCCTCTTTGCTCAGCGTTGTCACTGGAATATCTATATGGAAAAGTAAACCTATCCTCTTTTCTTTTTTAGTCACCTTTTTAGTTATTGCAGTAAAATTGATGTTTTTTTTTGTCCAAACTGTTTATGTACGTCATCATGGCTTATTAATTAGAAGGATATTCCATTTAGACCCCACAAGTGGAATATGGCGTGACTGTTCTGTCTGTACGACAGAGAAAGAGTGGACATTAAACGCCACAGGACAGATTTATGTGTTTTGAAATCTGGTCTGAGAGTGTATTTGTCTTTTGCTTTTTCTACATACCTGCATTAGAGAGAGCCTAAGTTTAGGTTCCTTTCCAAGTCTTCTAGTATCATACCTGCAAATACTGGTAGACCATAGCTTTCAGGATCCTATCCAGCCCTGGCTGGTCAACTTATCAGTGAGTCAGGACGCTGGGACAGTCAGGTCCCTGGCTTGGTGTCCAGTCCCAGAGCTGAGGGTGGGGGCGTGAATATCAGTAAAGAACTTAGTGTCCGCTCACAAAACTGAAAGCTGCCTGAACTGAAGACATCCTGATGCATCCTGAACGGATTTCTTTCCATTCAAAATGTATGGGGACAAAACTGATCAGGAAAACCACAACACAAGTGTGAAATTAGCCTTACTGCTTGTCAGAGACTGTTTTTCCATATCATCACCACGACAGCCCCACAATGAGATTGACCCCTGACCTCTGTAGGGGCAGGAACAGAGAAGGTTAAAGCACACCTCCCACCACCAAACACCAGTGTTTTCCTGTCCCTACAGAGGCCAGGACGGAGAAGGATCTCCTTGTCGGGAGATGAAGATATGGAACTTTACCCGACAGAGTGACGAACATTTACCTCTGTCCCCCTGCCCGCCCGCGGTCCGGTACCAACGCTGGGCAGGGGATCATGGGAGGACTCGTCCCGGCTGGTCTGGGGCCTGCTCCCGGCGTGATCTCCCTCCTTTCCCCTGGTGGGTAAAGCTGGGCTGCGCGCCTTGCGCCGCGTGCGCAGAGGGATGACGCACTTCCGGCGCCGGAAGTAAGGAGGACGGCACGGAGGCCCTGAAGTGGTGGTAAGTTTAAAATAGAGGGACCCCGCATCCAAGTGCGGCTGCCTGTGTCGGATCCCTGCGCATGATGTCTGCTCCGGAACCCCGGTCTCCGCGCGAGCCTGATGCTCAGACTCCGTCCTCCGTGAGTTCCCCCCCCTGGGGGGTGGCATTTCTCCTTTATCCCTCTCTTGTTCTGGCGGGTCGGGGTGTTTGTTCCTCCCTCTCCTGCCTTCACAGGGTGCATCTTGGGCCTTTTGGCTTCTATCTTAAAGGGAGCTCTTTTTTAATTTTCCCTTCTGTTGCCTCATAGGTGTCTAAAGAGGCTCAGAAGAAGGCAAAAAAGCCCTCAAGATGCATTTCCTGTGCAAAAAAGCTTCCAGATTGTTATACTAAGAGGCTGTGTAAAGAATGTATCGATAATGTTATTTGAGAAGAACAACCTTCTTTAGTGGAAGATTTCCGTTCTATGGTTCAGGAGGAAATTCGTGCTTCTATATCACAGTTTAACCCTCCAGCCCCTCCACCCCCTGCCAAACGACCGAGAGTGTCGGCTCTCCATTCCTCGTCGGATCTAGACGAATGGGAAGAGGACTCGGCGTCCTCTAGACTGGCTGAGGATGATGATTTTCCTTCAGACTCTGACTATGTCGAAGGATGTAAAAAATTTCTCTTTAAAAATGAGGATATGACTGACTTGCTTAAGGCCGTACGTGCCACTATGGGGGTTGAAGAGGTCCAAAAGGCTCACTCCGTTCAAGAGGAGCTTTTTGGAGGCCTCAGGGTCAAAAGAGCCAGAGTATTTCCATTTAATGAAAATATTAGGGAAATGATCCTAGAAGAATGGAACGAACCCGAGAAGCGGTTGGGTATATCCAAAGACTTCAGAAACCGGCTCCTTTTTGACCCTGGTGACTCTAAAGTCTATGATGATATTCCCAAAATAGACGTTCAGGTTGCCAAAGTCAACAAAAAGACGTCCCTGCCTTTTGAAGACGCGTCCCAGTTAAGAGACCCCATGGAGAGGAAAGCGGACTCTTTTACGTAAAGCCTGGGAAGCAGCAATGTTTAATGTAAAGGCGAATGTCGCTGCTACTTCCGTAGCCAGGTCCATGACCTTATGGATCAACGAACTGGAAGAACACCTAAAAAATAAGACGCCCAGGGAAGAGATTTTAAATTCTCTTCCTCTTCTGAAATCGCCCACCGCGTTTCTAGCCGACGCTTCTGCCGAGTCCATTAGGTTTTCGGCCAGGGGGGCAGGTCTGTCTAACTCCGCCCGCTGCGCTATTTGGATGAAATCCTGGGCGGGGGATAAAGCTTCGAAATTGAAGCTTTGCTCCATCCCCTTCTCAGGAGGCTACGTCTTCGGTCCGGTCCTCGATAAGATTCTGGAGAAGGCAGCGGACAATAAAAAAGGGTTTCCTGAGGATAGGCCCTTTCGCAGGATTTCCCTCTCGCCCGGGAAATTTTCAAGAAAAATCCTACCGAGGGAAAGGGAAAAGCGGATGATGGAGCTACCCCAAGGGGGGTAGGGGGAAAGGATTCCTTCTCAATCCTCAGCCCAAATCCTCCGATAAACAATGACGCCAGGGTTGGGGGAAGACTGAGCAGCTTTTTACCTGCTTGGCAAAGTGTAACCTCAAATCCCTGGGCTCTCGCCCTGGTGGAAGCGGGATACAAAATAGAGCTCAAGTCTGTTCCCCCAACCAAATTTATAATGACCATTCCAAGTTCTCCCACAAACCGAGACATGCTATGGGAAGAAATTTTAGAACTGTTAAGGAAAAACGTGATAATAAAAGTTCCTCCTTGGGAACGCCGAAGGGGTTACTACTCCACTCCCTTTCTTGTCCAGAAAAAAGAAGGGAGCTTCAGGATGATTATCAACCTAAAGTTTCTAAACAAGTTTGTCAAATACAGGAGATTCAAGATGGAGTCTCTTTCCTCAGCTATTCCCCTGATAATGAAAGATGCCTGTATGTGCACGATAGACTTAAAAGAGGCTTATTATCACGTCCCCATTCATCAGAGCTACCAAAAATACCTCCGTTTCGCCATCCGAGACAAGGGGGCCAAATTCATCACTTCCAATTTACCGTACTTCCGTTCGGAATATCCTCTGCCCCCAGAATTTTCACAAAATTAATAATAGAAATGGTAGCCTTTCTGCGTCAATCCAACATAACCCTGATACCCTACCTAGACGACTTCCTTCTAATTGCCGACTCTCAAGTTCATCTTCAAAGAGACCTGAGCATCCTCCTTTCCACTCTAGGAAATCTAGGCTGGATGGTAAACTATCAAAAATCCTTCCTCCAACCCTCAAGACAGGTAAAATTTTTAGGGGTCTTACTGGACTCTCATCTACAAATTACGCTCCTTCCGCAAGACAAAATTCTCTCAATAATCACAAAGGTGAGAGCCTTCCAGGGGAAGGAATCATCTACAATAAGAGACGCAATGAGTCTGTGGGGCCTCCTATCGTCCTGTATCCAGTCAGTAAACTGGGCAAGACTGCATTACAGACCATTACAGACTTGGATTCTAAAAGTATGGAACAGGAGACAATCCTCCCTGGATGTCCGAGTCCACATCCCAAATTCAGTAAAAATATCCCTTCAGTGGTGGTCAAACGAAGGAAATCTGAACGCAGGGGTAGTTTGGGAGAAAGTCCCGCAAATCCTGATTACTACAGATGCCAGCCTTCTCGGCTGGGGAGCAAAGGTTGGCAGTCGTTATTTCCAGGGATCCTGGCCCCCATCAATACGGAGCCATTCCTCAAATTTCAGAGAGCTGCAAGCAGTTTGGGAGACCCTAAACTCTGCCAAGCAGATTGTCCAGGGTCACCATCTCAAAGTCTTTTCAGACATCACGACCACGGTGGCTTATTTATCCCATCAAGGAAGAACGAGGTCCCAGGCCCTTCTAGCCCTCTCAAACAAGATCTTCCAGTGGGCAGAAAGCAACGTAAAGTCTATATCAGCAATCCATCTAAAGGGTTCATTAAACCTAGAAGCAGACTTCCTAAGCCGACAGGTACTAGACCAAACAGAATGGGCCCTCAATCCAGCTGTCTTCGGCCAGATTACAGATTGTTGGGGTATACCGCTCCCTAAATCCCAGGGACAAACCCTGGGCAGTAGATGCCTTCTCCCTATCGTGGGAGTGGAGTCTCTGTTACGCGTTTCCCCCTCTGCCACTTATCCCACGGGTGGTTCAAAAGATCCAGAGAGACAGGGCAACCGTCATTCTAATTGCGCCATTCTGGCCAAAAAGGAGCTGGTTCTCCTCCCTGAAGAGGCTGTCGATTGCAGAACCTTGGATTCTCCCAATACCCCAAGATCTCCTCCTTCAAGGTCCGATTGTCCATCCTCATCCAGAGTTCCTGAAACTAACGGCCTGGATCCTGAGGTCAAGATCCTGAAAGACCAAGGTCTATCTGACAGTGTAATCTCTACGCTTAGAGCCTGCCGGAAGAAAGTCACCTCTTCAATTTATTTGAAGATATGGAAAAGATTCTGCTCATGGTCTAATGACCCCTCTCCGAACTCCTCTAAGCCAGATATTCGGAAAATCCTTGATTTTCTCCAATCCGGGTTTGAAAAAGGGCTAAGGCCTGCTACCTTAAAGGTACAGGTCTCGGCGCTTAGTTGCTTTTTTGATACTGGCCTCGCAAACCATAAATGGATAAAACGTTTCATAAAAGCTATTTCTAGGTTACGTCCCTCCCTAAAAACTAGAGTTCCTTCTTGGGATTTGGGGACTGTCCTCATGGGTTTGACCATACCCCCCTTTGAACCCCTGGATGATTGTTCCCTAAAATTCCTGTCCTTCAAGGTAGCATTCCTCGTAGCCATAACCTCCGCTAGGAGACTCGGGGAGATCCAAGCTATCTCCATTAGGGAACCATATTTTAGGGTCCTCGATGATAGGTTGGTCATTAGGTTGGATCCTGGTTTTCTACCGAAAGTGGTATCCTCCTTTCATAGGAACCAGGAGATAATTCTGCCCTCTTTCTGTGATTCTCCGGCCAATAGCAAAGAACGGGTCTTCCATTCTCTAGATGTAAGACGAGCCTTACTTAAATATCTACAAGTAACTAAAGATCTCAGGAAATCTGATAGTCTCTTCCTCCAGTTCTCCGGGAGAAATAAGGGCCAGGGAGTTTCCAGATCCACTCTAGCTAGATGGATCAGAGTCACTATTTCTACGTGCTATGAAATCCAGAACCTTACCAGTCCGACCTTCATCAGGGCTCACTCCACGCGTGCTATGTCTTCCTCTCAAGCGGAACGTGCGGGGGCTTCACTGGAAGAAATCTGCAAAGCGGCTACTTGGACCAGTGCTAATACTTTCATCAGACATTACCGTCTAGATTTCTCTAGTTCTGCGGATCTGTCTTTCGGACGCAAGGTCCTTCAGGAAGTGGCCCGCCCCTAAGAATTTATTTCGTATATCTCATTGTGGGGCCGTCGTGGTGATGATATGGAAAGCCGGAATTAGACTTACCGGTAATTCATTTTCCATGATATCACCACGACGGCAGGGTATTCCCTCCCATCTTCCTATGTAACCCTTGATATGAATCAAATATCGAGGGCCAAAAAAAAACAAAACAAAAAAAAAACCTTTAACTTATGCACTTGTTTCACCGGCTGGCGCTGTTATTTGGTAAACACTGGTGTTTGGTGGTGGGAGGTGTGCTTTAACCTTCTCTGTTCCTGCCCCTACAGAGGTCAGGGGTCAATCTCATTGTGGGGCCGTCGTGGTGATATCATGGAAAATGAATTACCGGTAAGTCTAATTCCGGCTTTTGTTTTCCTGCCTCCTGATTATTTTGTGTGCTCAAAACAGTGCTGCATTTCTATTGGATGTTCCTGTGTATTGACCTCAGCTTGCTTCAGGATTTAACCTTTTTCTACTGAATAGGCTTCCACTGATTCTCATGGCTTTGACTCTTCAGCTTGATTCTCAATTAACCTCGTGCCTTCTGTTTTGGATTCTACAGAATCTCCTAACTTAGACTCTTGCTTCTTTTACTGTCCTGCTACTTCTTGGCATCTGACAGGTCTGCTACCAGCGAGCTTGCACCTGTTTTCTGCTGCCTTACTCTGCAGACATAACATGTCTTCTGAGCTACCAGCCAGGTTTGTGGTGGGCTGTGGTAGACACCTAGATGTAGCCTTAGATCTGCTAACTGGAGTGGTGAAGGAGGATAAGTAGCAGATTTTGAGTTTGCTGCTCCTGGGTGGTGAACCTGTATTTCCTTCTTACCACTATATTTTTACAGAATTACTTAACATGTCTTTGGCTGTAAAGAACATGTCACATTGTGCAACTTTTCATAGGTGGCAGAAGAGATATTTGGGCACCAATTTCCCTCATACATATTGTAAGAAAACATAAAAATCCAATAATCAGTGTCGTTTTGTAGACCTTTTCACAAGCCATATCTTAATACACTGGAACCTTTTCTGCCAAAAAGAGTTCTGAACACTATAGAAGAGATCCAGGAAAAACAGGAAGTTTTGAACAGGACCTGTCAGAAGTAGCTGTGAAACCACCTTAACAAGTTGAAATAGGACTGGGAGTCAGCAGACAATGAAGGCTAAATTTGAAGGACTCTAGATGACTGATCCCCATGATGGAATTCTTTAAGTTGCCCATACACATTAGACAGAACTCTCTGAACCTGACTATTTCTGTGGAATTGGACAAAGATCTAATATATATAGGGACATTTCACTCTCCCTGATGGCATGTGGGATAATCCTGATACTTTGTTTCCATGGGAGATAAGCCACTGCATGAGTTGTTAAGCACTTGCTTATTCTGCTTTCCCCATTGAAATGAACATTTGGCCAACTAAGGCTACTTTCACACTTGCGTTTGGACGGATCCGCACGCAATGCGCTTGTGAACGGATCCTTACGCAAATGCATTCATTCGCATCCGTTCAGAACGGATCCGCATTGCCTATCTTTTACATAGGCAAAACGGATCCGTTCTGATCTCCATTGAAAGTTCCATAGGGAACGTATCCATTTGCTATTGTGCATTAGCAAAGGGATCCGCTCCCATTGACTTGCATTGGAGTGGAGATGGATCCGCCTCCATTCCGCTCGGTCAAGCGGACACCAAAACGCTCCATGGAGGCGGAACGGAGGCAAACTGATGCATTCTGAACGGATCCTTATCCATTCAGAATGCATTAGGGACAAACGGTTCCGTTCAGGACCGTTTGTGAGATCCGTCCCAGGATCCTGCTGACGCAGGTGTGAAAGTAGCCTAAGCATGTTTATGGAGGAGTCGGGGGAAACAACTGTTGGTTATTTGTTTGGCCAACATTGTTAAATGTGCATGGTCACCTTAGGACTTTCTAAACTCTCAGAATAAATTCTCCACTTGCTGGATGAAAGTGAGGAGATGATGTACCAAGAAAAAGATCAGTGGTTGAGTCGGAAAATGACCTGTTGGAAAAAGAAACTGCCTTTTGGCATCGATTTTGAGATAGAAAATAGGAGTGAGAGACAAGCTGTGGGTTAATGCTCAGGACATGGCTGGCTTCTATGTCCTTATCCTGCTTTTTATATTACCTATAATGCCACTGTGTACAAATACGCTTTTTGTTTGGCCTGTGATAAATCACTTCAGGAACTAACCTATAGTATTGTGGTGAAGGGTATAGGTCTGATTGATACAAAACCAGTTCTTGTATGATAATATTAATAGCATTTGAGGGCCAGTTAGTCACTGCACATTGCGTTGAGCCTGGGGAAATCTCTTGGCATGTATAGTGTTCTGCAAAAGTTTTAGGCAGGTGTGGAAGAAATGCTGCAAAGTAACAATGCTTTCAAAAATAGATGTTGTAATAGTTTATTTTTTATATATTAACAAAAGTGAATGTACAAAAGAGAAATATAATCAATATTTGTTATGACCACCCTTTGCCTTCAAACCGGCATCGGTTCTTCTAGGTTCACTTGCACAGAGTTTTTGGGGGAACTTGTCAGGGAGGTTATTCTAAACCTCTTGGAGAACTAACCATATATGTTCCGTGAATATAGGCTTGTTCAAATACTTTTGTCTCTTCATGTAATGCCAAAGAGACTTGATAATGTTGAGCTCAGGGATCTGTGGGGACCACATCATTATCATTATTTCCCACTGAAGATAGTTCTTGATGGGGTTGTTTTCCTGCTGCAGAATAAATTTGGAGCCAATCAAACTCCTCCCTAATAGCATTGCACGATGGATAAGTATTTGCCTGTATTTCTAAGCATTGAGGATACCATTAATTCTGACCAAAAAGAAGAATATGGCGATGCAAAAAAAATATATATTTTTTGAAAGGTTTTATTTAATTTTTTAATTTGTAAGTAGCAAAACAAAAAAAACTATACAAATGGTATGGGCAGTAATTGTACTGACTCGCAGAATAAGACAAGCATGTCCCTTTAAGCACATAGTGAATTCCGTAATTGAAAATCCTAAAGAAATAAAGAAAACATGGCGAAAATGTTTTTTTTTTTTTAGTCTCACCTCACATAATTTTTTCTCATTTTCCAGTGTAAGATATGGTAATTTATATAGTGCCATTAAAAATATAACTTGTGCAGCAAAACATAAGTCCTTGTGGCTGTGTGAATGAAAAGTTTAAAGTTGTGGCTTTAAAAGATAGAAAGGTAGAAATGAAAATGCAAAAATAAGATTTTCCTAGTCCTTAACAGGTTGATAGCAATTATAACGTACTGTGGATGAAGTTGAAATTAGGAGCCAAAAGGGGAAAAATTATACGTAATAGTGACCTTTGTTTTTCCCCAGTGTCACTGTTTTTTGAGCATAAAACTTGTATTGACCAGGCGATTGTCAGGCCGATCATTGCTGACAAGCGTTCGTAGTAACGCTCATTAGCATTGATCTGCCTGTGTAATACTGCTGCAAATGCTCATTCATCTGGCAATTTGAATTTTTAAGCAGGTATAAAAATCATTGTTGGCCGGCAGCAGACCGTGATTAGATGCCACAATCTGCTGCCAGCAAACAGTGATTCAGTATTGGGACTAACGATGGCATTAGCGATCTCTCGTCCGCAAACTGCTATTACATGCAGCCAGAGGTCGCACTACGTTTTTCCAGAAGAGTAAAAATACTCCTCTGACCATTTTTAAGGAGTATTTTTACCTGAGGAGGAGTACGAATTCTGCGGTAATTAAAATACATAATATATCGGCCTACACTTGGAGGCTCTGTTGCAGATTCTGTTGAAAGGCCAGACAAAAAAGCCTTGTATGCAGGACTTTTGTCTGGTAAAAAGACAGATCCCGAACGGAAACTGAACGAATCCCATCATAGTTGGTGGAGTCTGTTCAGCTTCTTCTCTGGTGACAGGAGGAGGGGAGTGCAGGGTCACTAGTGGGGTGACAGGAGGAGAGGGGAGCAAGGTCACTAGTGGGGTGAGAGGAAAAGGGGGGAGCAGGGTCTTTAGTGGGGTGACAGGAGGAGCAGGGTCACTAGTGGGGTGACGGGGGGAGTAGGGTCACAAGTGGGGGGACAGGAGAGCAGAGTCACTAGTGGGGGGGAGCTGGGTTACTAGTGGGGTGACAGGAGGAGAGGGGAGCAGGGTCACTAGTGGGGTGACAGGAGAAGAGGGGAACAGGGTCACTAATGGGGTGACAGGAGGAGGGGGAGCAGGGTCATTAGTGGGGTGACAGGAGGAGGGGGGAGCAGGGTCATTAGTGGGGTGACAGGAGGAGGGGGGAGCAGGGTCATTAGTGGGGTGACAGGAGGAGGGGGGCGCAGGGTCATTAGTGGGGTGACAGGAGGAGGGGGAGCAGTGTCACTAGTGGGGGTAGCAGGGTTACTAGTGGGGTGACAGGAGGAGAGGGGAGCAGCGTCATTAATGGGGTGACAGGAGGAGGGGAGTGCAGGGTCACTAGTGGGGTGACAGGAGGAGAGGGGAGCAAGGTCACTAGTGGGGTGAGAGGAAAAGGGGGTAGCAGGGTCTTTAGTGGGGCGACAGGAGGAGCAGGGTCACTAGTGGGGTGACAGGAGGAGCAGTGTCACTAGTGGGGTGACGGGGGGAGTAGGGTCACAAGTGGGGGGACAGGAGAGCAGAGTCACTAGTGGGGGGGAGCTGGGTTACTAGTGGGGTGACAGGAGGAAAGGGGAGCAGGGTCACTAGTGGGGTGACAGGAGAAGAGGGGAGCAGGGTCACTAATGGGGTGACAGGAGGAGGGGGAGCAGGGTCACTAATGGGGTGACAGGAGGAGGGGGAGCAGGGTCACTAATGGGGTGACAGGAGGAGGCGGAGCAGGGTCACTAGTGGGGTGACAGGAGAAGAGGGGAGCAGAGTCACTAATGGGGTGACAGGAGGAGGGGGAGCAGGGTCATTAGTGGGGTGACAGGAGGAGGGGGAGCAGGGTCATTAGTGGGGTGACAGGAGTAAGGGGGAGCAGGGTCATTAGTGGGGTGACAGGAGGAGGGGAGCAGTGTCACTAGTGGGGGGAGCAGGGTTACTAGTGGGGTGACAGGAGGAGGGGGAGCAGGGTCATTAGTGGGGTGACAGGAGGGGGGACAGGGTCACTAGTGGGGAGACAGGAGGAAAGGGGAGCAGAAAATTGGGAGACTGGACAGAACCAAGGTTGGGGGAGGGGGGAATCACTCACTTGAAGACTGACATCTTTTCACTGCCTAAACTCTTCCCCCCCCAGCCCGCTCCACACAGGGGCTAGGGGGGACGCAGGCCCGGGGGCAGCTTTTCTCCGGGGACCAGTCACATCAGTCAGCGGCTCCTTACCTCTGCGGCGGCCCTGTCATGTTTCCCAGGGTCCATGCTCAGCGCACCCCGCTCTCCTTCCTACAGCCAACCCCGGGAGCCAGCCCCTCCTTCTTCCAGCTCCCACTGCCTGACCTAACCTGTATTGCTCTAATGCACTCTGGCGCATAACCAACCAATAGCAAAGCTCCTTACTGTAAGGTGCTTTGTTATTGGTTATTTCATGCACAGGCAGCATCGCTGCGCTGCCCGTGCCATTCACAGCGCTCACTGTGCTGATGAAAAACAGGGAAAAGTCTAAGGTGTATTGGTACGCCTTAGACTTTTTCCAGGGAGTAAAATGACGCTTGTACAGGCGTTATTGCGACCTCTGCATGCAGCAATGTCCTCCGGAGAAAGGGGAGGAGCAATCACTATACCATCGCTCGTCCCCATGCTGGACAGCAGTGTGCCGGTGGCAGATCGTGATTACACAGCACGATCTGCCACCGGCAAATCCAGATCTTTCAGCATGTCATTTCCAATATCGGAACCAGGAACTTCGATGTGGTCTACAGAAAAAAAAATGGAAATGTCTCTATGCATTCTGTGTCTGTATGTCTGCATGGCCGTTCTGCAAAAAACAAAAAAAAAGTTCTCTTTATTGTCCACATTACGGAGAAGGTTAGGACTACTAGGGGCCGGCTATTCCGCAAAATGCAAATGCACACGGCCGTTACCCATGTTTTGCAGATCTGCAATTTGCAGGCTGCACAACATCCAACGGTCGTGTGGATGAGCCCTTAGAGGTACAGTCCTACGCACTGACATCTACCTCTGTATGGTCATGTAAACTTAGCTGTCAGTCTATAAGTAGAATCTCCTGCGTGACTCCAGAGCACAGCAGAGATTTACATGAAACATTTTACTGAATCTTTTCCCATAAAACTATATATAATTCTGCTCCACTCCTCCTGCTCTATAGTACACTGTCTGTAGATAGGACTGCATTTCCGGATGACAGATTCCTCTTAATGGCTCTTTATTGTTCTGGTCTCTGTAATAAGGCATGTACCTTTCTGAGGAAGGCATTTTCCTTCTTGTGCATCCAATTCAACAAAGAACAGCCTGTATTAGTTGAAGTAAAAAGGTATGTATTGCTGATTATTTATTGATATATTATTCTAGATACCGTATATACTTCTTATGAACATAATCATTTATTTCAGATTATTACCTCTTATTAGCATCACGTCCTAACCCAGCTAATTAAGAGCAAATAATCTGCTGTTTATGTTGTGTCTCAGGTTTTATTTGCTTGACTGTGTGGCACAGACATTGCTGTGTGTGCAGCTTGTGAAATAGCTACACGTCCAAGGTGCTAAAATCAACTCTCCATTCTGGCTATGTGTCAGCAGCCATGAAGTATCGGTATACCTTGGGCAGAACACACTGTCTTGCACCTTGCTAATGGACGTGAGTGCCAAGTTAGTCAATAACTTAACCTTGCTCCCTTAAATAGAAACAGTCCTACCAAAATCTGGGGAGGTGGAATGAATAAATCAGGGAACGGTTAAAATTAAATACACATGGCCATAAACTATTTTCTCACATCAGGCCATCTGCTGTTTTTGTATTAGTTAGCAGTGTGATATGGAGCGGAAGCTGATCCTTTTTAATGTGCTTTTGTCATTTTAAAGTTGATGCATATATATCAGGGCTCATGCACATGGCCGTATGTATTTTGTGGTCCGCATAAAAATAAAAGGATGACAGCCGTGTGATGTCCGTGTTGCATCCTTTTTTTTTTTTTTTTTTGCGGATCCATCATAACAATGCCTGTCCTTGTCCGTAAAATGAACAAGAATAGGACATGTTCTATTTTATTTTATTCTTTTTTGAGGAGCAGACATACGGACACTGAGTCATTTGTTTTTTTTTCCAAGCCCCATTGAATTGAATGGTTCTGCATACAGACCTGTAAAAAAAAACAGAGCGGAGAAAAAAATGAGTTTGTGTGCATGAGCCCTTATTCCATATTGGAAATAGAGCTACGACTCTGTTCATACTTGCATCTGAGGCGCCATGTCAAATTCCTTTAGATTTGACTGGAAGAATAGCAGTCTTTCCAGTCAAAGAGACGGCTGCTGTGAAGGACCCTAATTATAAGTCTGTAGGGTCCGTCAGATGTGAATAGAGCCTAAATTGGTCCTAAATAGTCACATGTGCTATAGTATTTTAAAACAGCCTAACGACTTTGGCATGGCAGAGCCATGGACTCTTTTTGTGATATAATCTATTTTAATGTTACACCATAAGCTTTTGAGACAAGTGGATGTGTGATCACATGACTGCACATTAGCGTTAGCAATCACCGCTGTTCTGCTCCATTCGAAGACTCTGTCCACTCTTTTTTTGGCAGAATGTGCGACGGAGGCCCCCGAACTGAGAATCCAGCCCAAAATGTGAACAAGCCCTAATCACACAGTCACCTTGTATTTGAGGAAGGGGTACTGATTCTGAGGGTGTAATTTCTATTCACACGATACCCTTCCACTCAACCAAATTTCTTTGTTTTAGGTTTGCATTTATTCAGCATAATATTCAGTACTTTACAGCAGACATAGAATAGCTAAAGTCGGATAAGTTCACAGCCTCCAGGGGCACATAATCAGTTGCTTGGCATCATGCGCAATAAAACGTAAAACAGTAGTATATGACGGGGTGTACAATATGTAGTATTACATACTGTTCACATCTAGTATAGTCCATTGTACAAGAAATTTAGTGGTAACATTTTTTTTTTTATTATTTTTTTTTCTTGTCAAAAAGAAGGAGCTGTTTGTAACTTGAGAGCAAGCTAAGCAGGTACCCTGACATGGGGAGAAAGCAAAAGCATCTCAAAATATAATGCATTGCCTGGGAATAAGCCACTCTTCTGGTGATCTTCACAAGTGTAGACTGCAGTGCATGTGCAGAACATATCCTGAGGCAATAGCCCACAAAAGGGAATGTACCGTGTAGGTCCTGGAATCGCAGCACTGGGCGCACACTCAAGATTTTTAGATGGTTCACCGCTCTGTATAAAAATCTGTCTCAAAGTAAGCCAACCAGTAGTTGGTATGACATTAGACAAAAGTGTCTATCCATGCACCACTTTTATCATCCAGCCTGAGCCACTCTGATAAATCTGCGGCAGATCTAGACAGCCTGTCTAAGCTTACACCATCTTAAAGGGGTTGTCCATCGAAAAATATTCTACAGTTTTCAAATCAGCACCTGGATCTGAATACTTTTGTAAATACATGTAATTAAAAAAATTGTATAGCTTCTGAGTTAATCAATAAAATGTATCTGTATAGTGCCTCTTAATTTCTTATTTCTTTGTCCTGTTCACTGAGAAGGCCGCACATGCTCATTTCATCCTTCAACTGCCTCCTGAGCTGTGATTGGCAGGGCTGAGACACGCCCCCTGAGCTGCAGCAGAAAAGACACCTCCCCTGAGCTGCCAGCTTGATATAAATCTACCAGAGCAATGAATGAGGAGATCTCTGGATCCATGTGAGGTACAGGGCTGGTTCTAGGTTTGTTAGAAAGAGATCGTCATGTACTATGTGATGTCTGACTTTCATTTTTTACGTTATTCATGGGACAACCCCTTTAAGGCTTAATGTTAAGGCATTCCAGTACTCTAGTCCGGCAAAGGAGCAGAATACCCGCAAGGTTTGCATAAATAAGCGTGTTTAATATAAAATCAGGTGTAGAACGCTGACATTTTGCCATTTCATGACTTCTTCTAGGGCATTGTCAGTGCATGTCCATACTTCTTTATATATACTGTTTATTATTTGAGGCAGTGTTGCTTTATATTTGCCATCACTAGGGTTATATTTGCAGCTGAACTGAACCCACAATAAGGGTTTATTCAGACAGTGCGTTTAAAATTGGATAAAAACATATGGAGGAAAAAAACTCAGTGTTAAATATTTTTTTTTACAGTTAGAACACATTTATTTAACAATTTTCACATGTAAAAGCCACAGGCTTTTTTTTTCCGGGTGCGGGCAAAAGAGGTTGTTACATGACAAACACATTCACAGGATAGGTAGAAGTAGGCTTTTTATATCATGTGTCTGATCAGTGGGGATCTGACTACTGGGCACTCAAGTATCTCCAACAGGCCCATAGGCCTGAATAGAGCAGCAATGTGAATGTGTGACCACGACTCCAGTCAGTCAAGGAAACACTGGTCCCCTGTTCTCATGATCAGTGGGGGTCCCAGTGGTCAGACCCCTGTGATCACACATTTGTCCCCTTCCCTGTGGATAGGAAATAAGGGTTGGTGATGGGACACCCCCTATAATGGTGTATAAAAATGGTAGGGCTGTTTCAACATGGGTATTTGTATTTCCTCTTGTATGGTAGTAGTGCAGCACTAGGAAAACATGATCATGGCCTTAAAGAGCTTCTATTTGAACAAGGTTGTATATTTTGCTGAGCCACCCCATGAACCATATAACACATGGATGTCTTATAAAGAGGCCATACTGTGTGGATAACTTGCTCTGTAGGTGTAAGTAGTCATCGGGTGTTTACCTTTAAGTGAAAATCTCCAGCAGGCCAACTTGGCCATCCATCTGTGTGTTTTATAGAAAGAGGTGCCAAAGATTTTAATATAGTAAATGTCTAGTCTGCAAGATGAATTTTTGCTCATGTAAACTCACTAGAAAAACATGAGCCATCCATGACTGAAAGCCCCCTTTTAAAGTCTCTTGGCAGCCGAAAAACTGAAGGCCAGTGTGATGTGCGATAATCCTGTTTTTTGTTTTCTTCGAAATAACTGGAGATTTCCTCTGTGGTGAACAGTAAGTCCATTTATGAGCTCTAAGTCCACCTGTTGTAACTGCACTGCTGTTATTTGCCTTTTTTATTTTATTTTAGTAGGAAATCCGAGGCCTCTTGTATTCTGAGACCACATCTTTTAAAAGAAGCCTTTCAATTACTGAAACAGCAGTCTGCTTAATCTTTGAGTTACTAAACCGGTCAGGGCAGTTCACCCATTTTCATCCTAGAGAACAAAGGACATATGGGGATAAGCTTCTGTTTAACACTGAGGATCACATGATGCCATCATTGTTACTAAATTGTGAATGTGATACAGTACGTGTTACTCTTCTAAATCAACACTAGTGTATGAAAGTGCTATGCGCCATATGTTTACTGATTACTTGTTTTAAGTTCAGAAGACTTGATGATTATACTCTATAACTTCACTTTTCAATGGCTTTTGTTGTGTCAATGTAAAATTTGCTCCAGCTCTGTGTTTAACACCATAAATTCCAAGTTAGAGTGTTAATATTTTTCCTAAACGAATATTGAATATAAGAAACTCTGTAATATATCTGATTAAAGAAAGATGCTTCCTTCTTCTCTTAGGTTCCACTCCTGCTCCCCCTCCTCTTCACAAACTCACAATTTACTGCTCAAATCTGTCTTCAGTGAATACGTGCTGCCTGCTCACTGAAGGATCAGGTTACATAGATGTCTATGAAGACAGGACGGGGGAGGGTGGGGGTAGGAGGAGAAGGCGGGCTTCTCCTCGTTTACTGAAGACAGAGAGACTGTAGGTTTCTAGTAAGTGATTTGCTCTCTTAAAGGGAACCTGTTGCCAGGGAACATGCTACCATGTAGGCAATATGCCTGTAGGCAATATGCTCTAGTGTAGCTGAAGGCATCTGTAGACCCATGCTCATATGTGCCCGTTTTGCTGAGAAAAATGATGTTTGAGTTTTCAGGAGCAACTGGGGTGTTGCCATTACTTTTAGAGGCTCCACTTTCTCTGCAACTGCCCCTCCCTCCCGACTTTGACAGGGCTAGGCAAGGTGATGTTTTCACGCAGCAGTTGGATAGAGCTGAGCCTCTAGGTGTAATGGTAACACCCCCGTTGCTCCTTATTTGCATATATTTAAAATATTTTTCTCAACAATGTGGACACATATGAACATGGGACCAACACAGATGTCTTCAGCTGCCAAACGCACATGTAACAGGTCAGCCGGTGTCATAGGTACAAATCTGCTGACAGATGCCCTTTAAGTTATCTAAGTGACTAATACATTGTAACATAGAACAGCCTGATTTCTTCCAATGTTGATCCAGAAGACCGCTAAAAACTTCAAAAGCCAATATTTCCCTTATCTTAGGGAAAAAACCTTCCCAGCACTAAATCGTACAATAAGCTTAAGACACATTCAGACAGCCATAATGCAGCTGTGTGTTAACTTTCGCTGGTCTAATAATGCAAGCTTACAGCATGATGGATATCAGTGATGCTGTACAGTCATGATTATTCTCAATAGCTTTTATAGACTTTTCTTGGACAACATGCACACAGAGATAGACTGTCTTGTTCTCAGCAATGCGGTCACATATGAACATGGGACCAGCACAGATGCCTTCAGCTGCCAAGTGCACATGTAACAGGTCAGCCAGTGAGCTGCCGGCAGCATGGTAAAGAGCAGAATCAGCTGAATAGATTCATATATAGTTTATGGGAAAAGAATCAGTAAATCTGGTATTTTATTTATTTACATTCCTGCTCATTCTCTCAAAGTAAGCCAACCACTATCTGATATAGAGTTAAACAGAAGTGTCTGTCCCCGCATCACATTTATCGTCTTGCCTGATCCTCTGAAGTGCAGGCCATTGTGCTCGGTGGTGTATTAGGTTTTCATTAGCTATTCCAAATATTTGAAAGTTCAAATGTGTCTTGAACTCGTACTAGTAAGTGCCTACATTTGTCATCCCCTCAGTCTGTAAATAGAATAAAATAAAAGTAATATATAACCGATTTTGATGGTTAAAAGGTAAAAAATGTTTGACGTATAAGAGCAAGCTAAAATAAATTATAGACAGCAAAAAAATGTATAGGAATGCCATACAAGGAGTGCTCTACTCTTATTGGGTAAAAGGGAACTTGTCACGTTCAATATGTTGTCGGAACTGCAGGCAGCATGTTATAGAGCAGGAGAAGCTGAGCAGATTGATAAATAGTTTTGTGGAAAGATTCAGTAAAAACTTGTGTTTTATTCATTAGAATTCTTCCTCATTTTGAGCTTTGAAGCCAAGGAGGCGGTCCTATCAGTGACTGACAGCTACCTCTGTATACACAGCCATAGAGGAAAGGCTGTCAATCAATGACAGGACCACGTCCTTGACTTCAAACCCAGAATGAGCTGGAATTTACATGGATAAAAAACAGGTTTTACTGAATCTTTTCCCGTAAAACTATACATCAATCTGCTCAGCTCCTCCTGCTCTATAACATGCCGCCTGTGGATTATTTAGCATTTTCATGGTGACAGGTTCCCTTTAATTATTTCCCTTTGTTTTTCTCCTAGATGTATTTTACAGTGGTAGTATTTTGGATCATATATAGCTTACTGATTAAAGGGATTGTCTGAGCTAAATAAAAACTGGGACAGCAGAAGTAAATGTCATAAAATAAAATAAAAAAATCATACTGTCCCACAGCGCTGATATCATCTTCCTGGTTCCATGCGCAAACAGGTCACTATTTATAATGTGATCGTTTTGTGTATTATCTATTTATTTTTACATAGAAAATCATTTTTATGGGGGAAAGGGTGGGGGGTTGCCTTCTGACTGATTGTGGGTATAATACTCTGTAGTAATTCTGTATTGAAGTGTATTATGCCTGTCAGTGTTAAACTGACAGGCAGTCTATTAGTCCCTTAGATGGCAGGCCTAGAGACCATTATTAGGACATTGGCAACCATAACAACGTAACCAAAAGACATCCTGTGATGGGGGGGGCTTAGCGGAACGTCAAACCACTTAGATGTCGCAGTCACTATTGTCCGCACCATCTAAGGGGTAAACGGCCGGGGTCAGAGTTATCTCAATTTCTGACCATTGGAGTGGGAGCCCGGCTGTAACTGACAGGGTCCAGTGAATTGGACTGAAACTTTGCATTTGAGTGAATAAAGAGTCCATTTAATTTTCACCCACCTTGTTTGGGGTGCTGCTGTTTGATTATTTTTCAGTATGTTACGTCTCATCAGTGCCTTGTCACAAGGCCTCTGGCTACCATGGCCTGGCCTGCTGGGACCAGTGCTTAGTCCTATATCACTGTGGAAATGATGACATGGGACAACCCCTTTTAAAAACATGTTTCACATGCTCTGCTACAGCATGCTGTTTATAGGCATTTGTGAAAAAATTTCAGGAAGTGGCCAACCCCTTGGAATAAGTTTTACTGTGTACTATTACATTGTATTTCTTATTTGTTGATTAGAAACATTAAGATGGTACCAATTAAATGATATTGTTTCTACAGCAAAAGAAGCAGCTTGGCGACTGTGAGTCCATTACTCAGGAAATTGTTGGCAGTGCCCATGTGGAGAATTATGCCCTGAAAATGTTCCTGTATGCAGACAATGAGGACAGAGCGGGGAGATTCCACAAGTAAGTAACTGCAGATAATATCCTCATTGTTCCAGGACAAAACCCCATTATTTCTGTGATCTACTTACGCATTTAAGATTTCTTGTCTTATTACTCTTGTAATCTCTTTTGTGTTATAGTGATGAAACCTAAGTAAACATTTGATATTTCAGCATTCTCCGGATTTATCTGACAGATTATTGGATTTAAGAGTGCAGAGTGACTGGTGTACAGATATTGCATGCTACCAGTCACAGGCTCTTCTCGTTCAGGGACGAGCAGGACTTTTAAGGGAGGAGTAGTTACTGTTCAGTGCTTACTTGTGCTGTGAATTATTTTACATCCATACATGAAATAATGTAGTGCTTCTGATTCTTCTTCATGGCTTATCATTTGGGTTGTCATTGGTGTCCTGCGGCCAACTTCACATGACAGATACACTTTAAATGCTCAGGATCGTGTCTTCAGAGAGTAGTAGCTTCATCCATCCTACTGAATTGGATTACTTGGCGGCAAAACTGGAAGAGATCCAGCTTGAGTCTAATCAGCATCACCGAGAGCCTTTTCTCTAACATTCATCTCCACTGCTTCTGTGCAAAGCCATCTACAGCACCCCAAACTCCATTTCAGCAGGATTGTACAGGAGGTGCTGTCAGTCCTTTCCAGTTTGAATCGTTGGCTTCATCCACACCAGTACCATTTTCTAATAACAAAGAAAAAGATGCTATGGAGGGAATCTCCCTGCATTTCAGAATACTGGCTTAAGAAATAAGTCCCCAAATAGTGCTTTGAGACCTTTCGGGCTTACTTGCACCCACATTTTGAGACATTTTGCATTTTTACTCCACTTTTGAAAAGGTTTCAACCTCAACCTTTTAAAAATTCTCCCCAAAATTCTCAATAAGAGAATGGATGTTATTGTAAGTGGAGTCACATCCCTGACAGAAATGTTAGACATAAAGTGGAACTGTACTTGGGAAACATAGAGACATATCAAAAGTTTTGATCAATGTGGGTCCGAGCGGTTAAACCCCCGCCAGGACGAGAAGAGAAAAGTGCTCGCAAAGCAAGCTGTCTGTCCTCACTGCAAAGACGGAAGTAAGTCGGATTAGAAAAGTCTATGGGCCCATCACGATTCCATCTCCTCCTGCAGAGAGCAGAGAGGTCATGTTATGTGAGTGCTTCCTCTTTCCTTGTTCTAGAGATCGGCGGGGTCTCAGCGCTCAGACTCGCAATGTTCAAAACAGTACAGTGCCATTTTAAAGATGCACCCAATCTATCAAGCATCCTGAGACATTTGATAAATTTGGCCCAAATAATGGCACTGTAGATTCCTGCAAAAATGACTTAAAAATGTTCCCCCCCTATGTGCTCAAGTGCTGAATACACACCAAGTCTGTGAAATTGCAGTAAACAATGTAGCGTATTTCCCGCACCATAAGACGCAATTAGGTTTTAGAGGAGGAGAATAAGAAAAAAATATTTTTCATCAGACCACATGCCCCATCTTCATCAGACCTCAGATTATACCCTCAAATCAGACACCTATTTCTCATCAAAACTCAGATCAGAACCCCTGTCCTCATGAGACCTCAGGTCAGAACCCCTTTCCTCATCAACACTTAGATCAGATCCCAATGGTATCACAGATCAGACCCTCATCACTTACCTCTCCTCCTCCGGATAGTGCCGCCACTCACAGATCCAGGAGGCTCTTCCTATACTAAGTGCTCCCTTGTCTTCTTCTGCCTGTGCCCCACGCTGTGCTAGGACCTGACATCACACAGCGTCATGTCAGTAGAAGGAGACCAGGGAGCTGTGAGTACAGTCAGCACAAGGAGTGCTGTATTCACCTCTACCTGGTTCTACTGTTTACTAGTGAGCACTTCCATTACAGAAGAGCTCACTGCTGTTCGCTTCATAAGACGCACTGATGTTTTTCCCCCACTTTTTTTTGGGGGGGGGGTGGTGTCTTGATATAGTCAGTGCTGAGGATTATCAGTAGAAAAAAGATAAGGAAAAAATAGCAACGAATGAGAGAGGAAATATTTTATCATAATATCACAACAAATTTTGTGCCACAAAAAGATTATTAAGTGCATTAAATCAGAACTGGGGTTGCTGAAATATGGATCATGTATTGATGATTAATTATGGTGGTCAAGGAGCTGTATTGACTGAAAGTACTATGTTAAAGGGGTTATCCGAGCCTGGAAATGCCCCCCATACTCCTCAAACTGCTTCTACTTATCTAGCTCCCCCTCTCTCTGCGCTGCTCCTGGTCCTTGCACGGCTGCAGCTGCTTCTCCCCCTGTGTGGATGAAAACATCCAATTTCTGGGGTGTGGGGGGAGCAGTAAATAGCAGGCGGTGACAGGGACGAGCCTCCCTAGCATCACGGGTGACACTAGGGAGGCTTTTCCCTGTCACCGCCTGCTATTCGCTGTCTCCATCCCCCCCTTGCCCGACACCGGATGTTTTCTTCTGTGTACAGGGAGAAACAGCGCGGCCATGCGAGGACCAGGAGTGGCGCGGGGAGCCAGGTAAGTAGAATTAGTGTGAGGGACCCAGGCTTATGGGAGGGGGCATTTCCAGGCTCGGATAATCCCTTTAATTTAAAGAGGACCTGTCGCCACAAAGTGCAATGCAGTCTGAAAGCACCATGTTATAGATGTTTCAGATTGCACTGCGTTTTCTGGTGACAGGTTCTCTATAAAGTACTATTGGAGAATGTCCCTAAAGCTACCCATACAGTTACAACAGCTACCCAATGCTCAGCCATGTTTAAAATCCAACATGCCCCATCTGCTGTCGGAGGAGGGTTGGGGTTGGACATTAGATATTCTGCCTGTCTTGCAGAAATCTGTGCGTTCAACCCACATACATCTAATGTGTATGAGCCATAGAATCCGCATTATGTACTGATGGTAAACGCGTTACATTGTAAAAATGTTTGCTTTCTGTATTTCCATACAGTGCTGCACGCTCTTATTATAGCACTGTTCACACACATATACATTCATATACAAGCAGAGGAATCGAATAGACAGCTATTTAGGGTCTTGAGAAAGCTGAGAGAGAGATTTTATGGTAACTGATAAGACTGCCATGGTGGCAGCATCTTTAAGGGGTAGTCCAGTTCTAAGCAATTCCCACCCATTCACTGGATACCTGACAACTGCACAATGAGTGGGGGATGCTACTGATAGCCAGAATGGGGGGACCTGCCTCCACTCTTTGAATGGAGAGGCACTCAGATGTTTTTTGTAAAAGTCTACCTTTTTTTTGTCTAGCGACTCTTCCTGAATATCCTGACCTCCTCACAAAGCTTCTGTCTGTTACTCTTTATTACTCCCTTGAGCGTTGGCTATTTTGTGTCATGGTTTGTGGTCTCGCATGGCATAATAATGTCTCCGCCTGTAAGCACCACTCTTTCATAAGATCATGTTTACGGGTCACACATCTGGAACTGCTGACTGAAGCAGGGAAGGAAATGGAGTAGAAAGTCAGTTCTGTATAAATAGCCACCTATTAACACCCATGTGGTCTCCTGTTTTTGCTGTCGACGTGCTCAACTTCTCATAAATCTAAGCAGATAACGCTAAAGTACAAAATAATCCAAAAAAACAAAACATCTGGGTGTTTGGTTTCCTGCCCATCCCATTTTCCTACCTGCCCTTTACAAGGTTTTCAATGTATGTAGACTGACTAATGAGTGGTTATTCAATTTGGTTGGAAGTCGGCACAGATTTATTTTCTGCCATTAATGTAGAGCATGTCGAAGGTCCTGAGTTTACTCTCTCCCTGATTCCTGCTCTTTGCTTACCTAGTCCTTAGAGCAACATGACTATAGAAAATGTTACTGTAGCAGGGCTCAGGAAGATAATTATGTGGGTGGTCATATAATAAAAGTTATTGAGAATTTTGCCTTAATATCTGCAGTTATAACTTTCTAGTCTATTTTTTATCATGTGTTTGTGACTGTGGCCAAAGTGACTATATAGATGCTATACAACAAGGAGTTTTATAGGCCTTAATAATTGAGGACCGATCCTTAGGATACGTCAGCCATATCAGATTGGTGGGGGTCCAGCTCCTGGTAACTACTGACAATCATTTGTTCTCAGTAGTTATGGCACCGGAACCAGGTATTAGAATGACTCCATACACTGTGTAGTGGCTGTGCCTGGTTACTGCAGGGCTACACCCAATCAGTTGGAGTTGTGTAGGAGTGGAGCGTGAATGCAATGGTGATGCCATTGTCGCAACAAAGGCCTAATTTGCATATTGGAAAAAAGTATCATAACTTGGGAATGGAGCCTCAGATCAACAAAAGAAAAGCAGCGTTTTAATCAGAAGAACCATATCGATGTGTCTAGGCAAACAGTTGGACAGGGAGTTAACGGATGACAGTCACCCTTTAAGCTGAACAGCCTTAATAGGAAAATTTGATGCTTCTTTAGTCCTCCTAGGGTTAGTCCTCCACACAGACTTTTTATAGTCATTTTAGTCATTTCAAATATTAAAGGGGTTTTCTGGGACTTTTATATTGATGGCCTATCCTTAGAATAGGTCACCAATGTCAGATCATCCGGAAAATGACCCCCAGAAAATCCACCGTTTAAGCTGTTCTGCAGTAGCTCCAGGACCACAAACTGGAATCTGAACTACATACCGTAACTCTGTCCACTTTGTAGTGGTTGGTACTAGTTACTGCAGCACTGCACTTATCCAAATGATGTGTTCTTGAACGTTGGCTGTAGCTCAACCTATAAAATGGAATATATAATTTATATATATTTAATTATAATATATAATATAATTGGAAAATCTGGATACAAAAAGTATGCCTCAAAAAGGCTATGCAGGCGCTGCTGCAGTAGGACAGAACTGTACATGAACTGTTCTCCTCCAATCAGTTTTCCTGCGTGTTCTTGTATAAGCCCGTAGGGCTACGTAGGGGTTGAGGAGAGCAGTACAAACATACCGTTTGTGGAGCTTTTGTCATCAGGAGTAGTGTGCATATAAGTTTTATTCTGCTCTCTCAAGTGCCCAGGGCTTCATTGTAAAGTGCTTCATTGTGACAGCCGTAGTATCCAACCAGGAGACCAGTACGTTTGTCAGTCACAGCACAGGGGAGGGGCTATAAATCGGCTCTATGCAGAGAGCACTTCACAGAAAAGCCCCGCCCTGGGCACTTGAGAGAGCAGAATATAGCAGAATAAAACTTCAGATTCACTCGGCGAATCGTTGTGGTTGCTGCAATTAGTTTATTAGCAGGTTGGTAACTTTATATAAAGGGTGACTGTCTAATGAAACTGCATAGACCGAGCTTACATTTTACTTTGACATTCAGACTGGCTGATGAAAGACATATTAAAAATTGAAACTTTGCCCCCCCCCAGAAGACATTGATAAATTTGACAGTTCTTTATTTTCTATCTAAATGGCCCCTGAAGGAGAAGGGTATGGGCATATTTAGATTCCTCTGTAGCAGACGATACACACAGGACTGTGATATATAATGTTATCTCATTAGACTTTCCTGCGCTACAGTTATCTGTTCTTTTCTTAATCTCATGTCTTTTAGGAACATGATAAAGTCTTTCTACACAGCTAGTCTTCTGCTTGACACGTTAAGTGTATTTGGTGAACTCACTGAAGAGGTAAGCTGTGACTTTTACCCACCTGAAAGTGTTATGTTATTTTTTTTCTCTGCTCATGTTATTTTTGAACGTATGAAATGTTATATGTTAATGATCAATAGCAACATTCACAGAAAAGACCTACTGATACAATATTCCCAGTATATAATCCTATTAAAGCCTGGGGACTGCATTGCAGAAGTCTCCTAATAGAAATCTGTTAAGATATATTAACTCATTTGCATGTAGACAAAGTGTGTGCAGGTCACCCTTACCTTAAAGGGATTTTATGAAATTAGAAAAAAAGAGGTCCTCTTTTTTTTTTTTTTTCTAAATTTGTTTGCTTGGAAAATTGCAGGATGGATTTTAAGAAAAAAATGTAAAAAGGTTTAGACGTGTCATAAAAGAGAAAATCCTGTTTTAATTTGAACCTTTTTTTTTTCTTTCTTTTTTTAAAAATTTTGGGTGAATTATTTTAAATGTTTCCATGTCACTGTCTATATATGAAATTAATCCTGCAATTTTCACACTGGCCACTAGGCCTAAATATGTTAAGACTTGCTGTCTTTTCAAAAGAGCAGCTACATGGGCCATAGACAAAAAAACAAACTGGAGCTTTCCCCTCTGACTTAGGCTCATGCACACAACCGTATGTATTTTGCGGGCCGCAAATCACGGATTTGCAAAAAATACGGATCCGTTTTTTTGCAGATCCATTGTAGCAATGCCTAACCTTGTCCACAAGAATAGGACATGTTTTATCTCTTTTGCAGAACGGCCATGCGGACATACAGAAACAGAATGCACACTGAGTCATTTTCATTTTTTTGCGGATCCATTGAAGTGAATGGTTCCACATACGGGCTGCAAAATGAAAAAAAAACTGAACAGACACAGAAAAAAATATATTTGTGTGCATGAACCCTTATATGGGAGAGTTTTCTAGGAATGCTCTGTGATCTGTGCAGAGGTTAGGAGGAAGCTGATAAGCTGTGACTTCACCTATTATGAATAGTGGATCCTGTGTTTTCTATATAGAGGTGTTACTTGTCATTGTAATTATACCTATAATTATAACAAGATAGTGACTTAGGGCTCGTTCACATCACCGTTAGGGCTTCTGTTCAGTCTTTCCGTTATAACATCGTTATAACGGAAAGAAACGGAATCCCTAGGACGGACATCAAAACGGACACCATTAAGAGGCATTCCGTTTTGATCCGTCATAATAGAAGCCTGTCGACAGGACTTTGTTTTCCGTCCAGCATAACGGCATCCAGACGGATCCGTTATGCAGGGCCATAGGCTTCTATTATGACGGATCAAAACGGAATGCCTCTTAAAGGTGTCCGTTTTGATGTCCGTCCTAGGGATTCCGTTTCTTTCCGTTATAACGATGTTATAACGGAAAGACTGAACGG
Source organism: Rhinella marina (assembly GCA_900303285.1). Taxonomy (NCBI): domain Eukaryota; kingdom Metazoa; phylum Chordata; class Amphibia; order Anura; family Bufonidae; genus Rhinella; species Rhinella marina. The sequence goes on from ONZH01018435.1 coordinate 86,051, forward strand.
AAGCCCTAACGGTGATGTGAACGAGCCCTTACCTAGTTATCTGTAAAGAACGGGAAATCATGACCTATTATTAGACCTAGTGGTCAGTGTGAAAATTGCATGATTATGTACATTTAAAAAATATAGCCAGACATGGAAAAATTAAAATAACTTCTTGAAAATTAAAAAAAAGATATGTTTAAAATGTAATTATTTGGTTAATTTTAGTTAATTTTAGTTAATATTCAGATGACACATTCCCTTTAAAGTATTTTGGGTCTTTAGGACAGACACAGTTTAGCTGTTTTTAGTATCAGTCAGTGATGGCTAACCTCCTGCACTCCAGCTGTGGTGAAACTACGACTCCCAGCATGCTCCATTAATTTCTATGGAGTTCTGAGAACAGCCAAGCAAGTGTATTGTAGCTCTACCATAGCTACAGTGTTGGAGGTTAGCCATCACTGAGTTAGTTGATGGCCATAATGTTTTTATTTGTTGTGCTACTGATATGATGTTTGCAGCATTTTTATATTAACATTGTTCACAATTTTTGCTCTGTTTTAATATAATTTTTCTTACAGGTTGAAAAATTGGTAAAATATATGGTTTTCTTTACAGATGTCTTCCACCAAAAATTCTGAGCTATACGTGCCATTCATTTCAGTGCATAGCATATTCAGCTCAATGTCACACAGGTTCACACATTCAAGTGTTAAGCTGAGCACTGTGCTCATTTGTTTCTGATGAGCTTGACAGTCCTTGGAGTCTATAAATCCGTACAACGCTCATCTAATTCTCAGACAACCAACTAGAAATGAAAGGGCACAGGGGGTCATTTCTCAAGACTGCCTTCTTCTATAGCAGTCACGATAACCCCCCTGTTCTGCTGGTGGAGGCACTTAATTTTTTTTGATGAGGTGCATGCCTTGTCCTAAATGAAGCAGCTTATCCGGCAGTTTATGTGCCTAGAATAAAATCAATGCCAGCTCATAACTGGCATAGATTTCAGTCACCATTTACACCATAAAACGACATAAAGTATGATAAATAATTATTTATAATTTTGCGGGACCAATAGCCCAGTACACACTGCTTCCTCTTTTTGAAAAGTGGTGAGGGCAAAATATTTTTCTCAGATGAAATAAAAAAAATCACAGACCTGGGTTAAGAATTGTTAAATGACCACCATAGTGCCTTGCTGAATGCTTGTGGCCTTTTGCGTTAGCAATCCGTGGTGGTCTCACAACCCAGACCCCACCGATCAAACATCTCTCATGAACCTGTGACATGTCAAATGTTTTTTTTTCAAACGATAGCTATCCTTTAAAATAGTCTAAGAATCTCTGTTCTCTGACAGTGGCAACTTGTTCCCAGACTAAAGAATTAAACAGTCCCTTTTTTTCTCTTAATGTTTTTAACCTTTGTGTATTTATTTTATGTTTTTTTTTCATATTTATGTTAGAAATTGAGTACAAATGTAGCTTTATTGGAAATAGACAAATTCAATACCAACACAGCAGCACTTTTCCAGCACCATTACTAACTTTCTCCTTCTGATCGATGAAGGGCCATTATCTTAATGTATTTAATAAGCTGAATCCAATTGATTTAGGGATATTTATATGTTTCTGTTTCAAGAAAATGGCAAGAAATGTAAACATATCTGATGATTTATTTCAATGAGCAATACGACCTATCTGAGAAACGGTGACCCCAGATGACTCCCTGTTTCCCATGTGGCTTATTACAACCTCTGACCACAGTTTTAACGCTAGGTAATATTTTGTGGCTATCCCAACGTTATATTTTGGAGACCTAATTACAAAGTGACCACATAAAGAACACTTTTTTTTTTATCTCTTCCATGAGAGGACAAGTAAGAGTTATTGGTAGGGAGATTTTTATGAAGGAAAATATATTTTCCTAATAACACTACAGAAGTTTGAAATTTCATTGAACCACAGAATAAATATTTAATAATGTAAATGACATTAAAATATGGTATACTGTATGTAAATCTGTATTATAATGCAGTATTTTAGCCATCCTGGTGAGTATGTTAAAGACATTACCAAGCTGTATAATGCATTACTTGAGGTTTGAAGAAGCTCTGATGCATCAATCACTTTGCCTTTGAGTCAGCAATGACCTGCGTCTCTACAGGGACAATGGTCCATTTCATTTGCAGTATCCCCGAAGGGCATTTATGGTAACTGCAAGTTGGCTGTATGGGTAAAGTTACATGGGAGCCTGAAAACAAGAGATTTACTCACACTGTAAAACAAGACATTACAAAGACCCTTTAGGCATCTACTGGGATTGACTTACTCTTTCCAAGGCTCTGTAAACCTAATATAAGTGCACATATGAGCATTATATACATTTTCTAATCTTTGCAAATGATCAAATTTGCAGCAAAACCATGCTTTAAAATGTTGTAATATCAGTATACTAGTTCAATATTATTGCTCTTTAATCTTACAGACCATCTTATTGTAAATTATAGTACTGAATACAGCAGGAAAAGTCAGATGAAAAGTAAGGCACTCATCTTTCAATCATGTTGATAGGAAGCATAGTCATACATATACTACTGTGCGGTATGTAGCAAATGTCAGGATTTCTTTATTCACTATTCACTACATTAAATGCAGCTAAATGCAAGGATCGTTCCAGATAAAGATTTATCAAAATCACCCATGTGATAAAGTAATTGCCAACCTTGTCAGTAACAACTGCCTAGTGATATGCCACCGGTGTGTGTGGTGAGACGACCTCTTTAACCTTCTGCTGATCATTCTGCATACATGTTGCCTTTACCTTATTGTTAATAACGTCATTGAAACATTTCTTTGGCTGCTGATCTGAGCAAATTATTAAAGGGGTTTCCCGAGTTATATATATATTGATGACCTCAGGATAGGTCATCAATATCAGATCGGCGGGTATCCGACACCCGGCACCCCCACCGATCAGCTGTTTGAAGAAGAGGCGCGTGCCGTACCAGCGCTGCCTCCTCTTCACTGTTTACATGCTGGCCGTAACGGGGTAGTGGTGAGTAGGTGTAATTACTCCTAACCACCCCATTCATTTCTATGGGAAGGATCGCTTCCATACAAGTCTATGGAAGCGATTCTTCCCATAGAAATGAATGGGGCAGTGAGGTGTAATTAGACCTACTCACCACTACCGCTGTTACAGCCAGCATGTAAACAGTGAAGAGGAGGCAGCGCTGGTACGGCGCTCGCCTCCTCTTTAAACAGCTGATCGGCGGGGGTGCCGGGTGTTGGACCCCCGCCGATCTGATATTGATGACCTATCCTGAGGATAGGTCATCAATATATATAACTCTTAGAACCCCTTTAATGATTAGGAGGAATGGTGGTCCCAATAAGTTGTTTTAAGTTTATTAAAATTTTCATTTGCTTGACTTTCCATTTTCATAGAACATTCAGCACAGAAAATATGCCAGATGGAAGGCCACATATATTCACAATTGTTTAAAGAATGGGATGACTCCTGAGTCTGGACCCGTCGGCTTTGAAGGCGAAAACTATGGTAAGGTAGCTTTACTAATGACCATAATTTATTCAGCATTTTCATTTAGAGTGACTATTGGCCGAGCTGCTCTTGTGTCTGGCAGCAGCAACATGACTTGGTCTGCACTGATACAAGTAGAATAGATGATACACACAGAAAGAGCATCTACTCTGTTATCAGTACAAAAGAATAAAGATTTACTTAAATGATTGCAGAAGATAATGCGTATTGCAAAGTTAAAATCTAGTACATGACACACGTCATGGCATCGTATCTGATTTTGTGTATGGAAGCACAAGCTTGTATTCGCACTAGTGTCATGGCTTCCGCTGATATCGGCAGAATCAAAAATATTCTTTACAGCATGGACCATAGGAACCTGAAATGTGGAAATAACCTATTGATGTATGTGGCAAAATGTTCTGTGTCCATCCTTCTATACTGTGGTATCTATCTATCTATCTATCTATCTATCTATCTATCTATCTATCTATCTATCTATCTTCTATCATTGTAATCCTTCTCCTGATGAGACTGCTAAGAAGTGATCTCTGCAAAAGTATGTATGAGCTTATTATAATATATATTATCAGGGCGACAGTAAAAATAGTGAGATCTTATGATTTTTAATATGGACAATGATGGAAAATAATTTTAAATGACAAAAAAATCTTAAAAATGTCCGGGACCATTTATTATGTCATGGACGGAGCCCATTGTGCACCGCCGCCAGTGGAAAGGAGGCTGCATACATGGCTTTCTTCATTCCCCGCTATGGGACTTCTGAAAATAGCCGAGAAAACTTACTCATGCGTTTTGGTAGGGTCCAGAGCAGTGAATGGAGATATCTGTGCATGCATGGCCTCCAGAGGTGGGAGACACACCTGTTGGACATTTTATATTTATCCAGATGGACAAGTCCTTTAAACAATAGGTCTTGCTTCCATGACGCAACGTCTGTCACCAGTGACTTCTCTATCCAGTTGTCGGTTGTTTGCATAGACACTTAGCTTAGGGTTCATATGAATAAAGACCTGTTTTTTATTTTGTTGATCTGAGGCTCTTTTCCCGAGTTATGATATTTTTTCTTAGAATGCAAATTAGACGTTTTGGTATCACAAGAGCATCAACATTGCTCCTTTGCACCCAATTTCCGCCTTTTTCTGTGGCCAGCGCTTCCCTCACTGCTTTGATTGACAGGGTCATGCGGTGGCACAGCAGCAATGACCTCATTGCACCAAAGGCTTATTAATAAAAAGTATCATAGCTCCTGAATGAAGCCTGGGAATAACTAAAGAAAAACTGGTTTTTAATGAGATTATAAAAGATGAATATGGCGGACGCTGGTGACTCCCTTTAAAGGGAATCTGTCACCTCTGGCAAGCCCTGTTAAAGGGGTTATTCAATGACGAATGTAAAAAATAAAAATCAGACATCATACAGTACATGACAATCTCTTTCTAACAAAGCTAGAACCAGTCCTGTACCTCACATGGATCCAGAGATCTCCACATTCATTGCTCTGCTAGATTTATATCAAGTTGGCAGCTCAAGGGAGTGTCTTTTCTGCTGTGGCTAAGGGGGCGTGTCTGTGCCCTCCCTATCACAGCTCAGGAGGCAGCTTGAGGATGAAACTGAGCATGTGCAGCCTTCTCAGTGAGCCGGACAAAGAAATAAGAAAAATGGCAAACAGCAGGTGACGCTATGCAGATACATTTTATTGAATAGCTCAGTGGCTTTGCTAAATTTTTAATTACATGCAATTACAAAAGTATTCAGATCCAGGTGCTGGTTTGAAAACTGTAGATTATTTTTCGTGGGACAGTCCCATTAAGTGCAATAATACATGTATAGAACACGTTTACTCCAGATCAGTAATTTGTATGTTGATACTCACCCCCTTTCCACTGCTATGTCCCCACAAGTTGCCCGTTGAATGCATAGAAAGAGTCCTCTCCAGTATGTACACATGCCCAGGAGTCTTTGCAATGCATTTCATGGCTGGTTTCCAGGAGTACAACGGGGGAGCGGGGGTGCATCTTGACATAGAAATTACTGATCCGGAGACAGCGGCAGGTGTCCTACACATGTACAGTGGTCCTTCAAGTTACAATATTAATTGGTTCCAGGCTGACCTTTGCATGTTGAAACCATTGTAACTTGAGTCCATAACTCTAAGGAAACCAGTATTTGGTTTCAAAGCCCAAAAATGTCATCCCAGAATAAGAAAAAGTTAAGTTTTAAGAAAAATAAGCAGATGACCAAAATGGATAAAGCAAGTCCTTATAAAACAGGTGTATATGCGGGACTCTATAAATCACTTTCAGTGTTTAGGGCAGGAACTTCTTCAGGGTCCTGCATAGTACATACATGTACCAGAAATATAAAATGAAACTGCTGCTTACCTGGTGTCCAAAGGTGCATCTCATCCTGGCACAGACGGGGCAGTACAGAACATGTAGTACCACAGAGGAGCCACCAGACAACCGATAAACATGGTTTTCCAGAGAAATAGCCATGTTGATTGGTTGGATTTGATTGTTATCAATAGCAATATCTAAAGTTACTGGTATGAATTAGGGCGAAATATTAACAACTCTCATATAACAATGGTTAATATTCCCCCTTTCCCCCTAGCTCTTGGGATTGTTACCACCAGCAATAACACACAACGCTTGCAGATATAACATAAAAAACACCTTTACATAACTACAATGTACAAATACTTTCAATATCATGGTCATATCAGTATGCATACACCATGTAACTGGCCTATAGTCTAACAATATAGACAAAAGATACTTAGCCTTAGAATGTAAGGTGGTCCTACTTCTTCCATCTAAGACTTCACAGGAAGCTAGCCTGGGTGAGGAATGCCCCAGTGGCTAGGTGTATTGCCACTGTATTAACACTTGCCTAACCATAATTGATTGTACTTGTTATGTCAGCACACGAAGGGGTGGGGTCATGACCAGGGCTGTGGAGTCGGTAAGCCAAAGCCCCGACTCCAACTCCGACTCCTCAATTTCCCCTGACTCCCGACTCCGACTCAGACTCCCTCATACATGGCGCATATTTAAGTGATAACTTTAACCCTTACACTCCCAGCGCCGTACATGTACGGTGCTGGGGCGATGCGGGCACAGAAACAGCAGAGACTTGCCGCTACTTACCGCCATCGGCGGCGTCTTCCTGGGCGTTTAGATGCCGTGATCACACGTGATCACGGCATCTAGTTGCGTCTGAACCCAGAAGCATTCGCTTCCGGGTGGTGTACAGACACCCCATGTGGCCAATCGGGGTGTCTGTACACCATATGAAAACTGTAATCCTCGCTGGTGAGGATTACAGTTTTCAAAGTGCAATTCTTATTCTGGCCACTAGATGGCAGGCCAGGATAAGAAATGAGCAATTCTTGGATTTCTGAGTCTAGAAAATCCCTGATTGCTCATAAAGAAAAAAAAAAGCCACAATATATAAGCCCATATTTGAGCTTTCAAATAGTAAAAAAAAAATTAAAATTTTTTTTAAAAAATATATAAAAAATAAAAAAGATATAAAAGTTCAAATCACCCCCCTTTACGTATAATTAAAAAATAAATACCTAAATAACAATAAATATAGACATCATGGGTATCACCATGACCGAAAACGCCCGTACTTTTAAAATATATAAAAAAAATTCCAATACGGCGAATTGTGTGGCGGAAAAAAGCGTCCAAATGGCGATTTGACGTTTTTTGTCGCTTTTTTTTTCTAAAAAAAATTGAATAAAAAGTGATCGAAAAGTCATACACACCCCAGAATGGTATCAATAAAAACTTCAGATCGTCCTGCAAAAAATGAGCCCCCATACAGCTCTGTACACATAAATACCAAAAAGTTATAGGGGTCAAGATGTGACAAGGAAAAAAAAAGGGCAACTTTCTAATTATTTTATCACTATGAAAACGCAGGAAAAACTATACATATTAGGTATTGCCGGATTCGTACTGACCAGTAGAATGAAAGTAACGGATCAGTTTTAATGCACATCGAACGCTGTAAATAAGAAACCCGTAGAACTGTAGCGGAATAGCGTTTTCTTTGCAATTTCACCCGGTTTGGAATTTTTTTCCCGCTTCCCACTACACCATATGCAATATTAAATGGTGGCGTTGGAAAGTACAACTTGTCCCGCAAAAAACAAGCCCTCATACAGCTATGTGAACAGAAAAATAAAAGAGTTATGGCTGTTTGAAGGCAGGGAGCGCAAAACGAAAATGCATGACCGAAAAAACCTCCGGGAGTGAAAGGGTTAAACAAACTTTGCATAAATCAATAGTACAGATATGTCATGACAAAAAGAGTTTGTAATATATGTGTTACTAGATATCTTAACTCTGAACTTTCAGTATCAGGCTTCTCTGGGTACAGCTCACTAAGGGCCTGATGTATGAAAACTGTCTAGGTCTAAGACTTTCTTTGTTGCCCATAGCAACCAATCAGAGCTCCCCTTTCATTTCTCCAGAGCACTATATGAAATGAAAGGGGAGCTCTAATTGGTTTCTATGAGCAACAAAGAAACTTCTACACCTAGACAGTTTTCATACCTAAGGCCCTTATGTGTTTTGCATCAGCAGCATATAGAAGCCATCAGATCATCTAACCTCTCCAAACATGAGCTAAGAGGAAAAGCAAACTAAAACATAAAGCATACAGAGAGAACATGCACTGGACAAGTGATTTATGCACAGTTTATTGAAAGTTTAGATATACTAAGAAGTACTTGCCTTAAAGGGGTTTTCTCAGCACTAGAGTTGTCACGATACCAAAATTTTGATTCAGTTTTGATACCAAGAAAAAGTATTCGATACTCGATACTATTCGATACCACACCAAAAAAATCTGTGTGCCCCATCAGACCTCACATCAGCCCACCGTGCCAGCATCAGACCTCACATCAGCCCATCGTGCCAGCATCAGACCTCACATCAGCCCACTGTGCCCCCATCAGACCTCACATCAGCCCACCGTGCCAGCATCAGACCTCACATCAACCCACCGTGCCAGCATCAGACCTCACATCAGACCACTGTGCCCCCATCAGACCTCACATCAGCCCACCGTGCCCCCATCAGACCTCAGACCAGCCCACCGTGCCAGCATCAGACCTCAGATCAGCCCACTCTGCCCCCATCAGACCTCAGATCAGCCCACCTTGCCCCCATCAGACCTCACATCAGCCCACCTTGCCCCCATGAGACCTCACATCAGCCCACCGTGCCCCCATGAGACCTCACATCAGCCCACCGTGCCCCCATCAGACCTCACATCAGCCCACCGTGCCCCCATCAGACCTCACATCAGCCCACCGTGCCCCCATCAGACCTCACATCAGCCCACCGTGCCCCCATCAGACCTCACATCAGCCCACCGTGCCCCCATCAGACCTCAGATCAGCCCACCGGCCCAGGCCCCCATCAGACCTCACATCAGCCCACCGTGCCCCCATCAGACCTCACATCAGCCCACCATGCCCCATAAGACCTCACATCAGCCCACTGTGCCCCCATCAAAATAAAATAAAAAAATCTCTCACCTGTCCTGCGCCGCAGCTCCGCTCCGGGTCCGGCGCTCCTCTTCTTCTATTCCCGGCGCTGCACTGCCACCTGACGGCGTGCAGCGTCAGGTCAGAGTGCGCGCACTACGTCCTGACGCTGTACGCGGTCAGGACAGTGCAGCGCGGGCCCGGAGAAGAAGAGAAGTGCCGGACCCAGAGTGGAGCCGCGGCGCAGGAAAGGTAAGAGAATTTTTTATTTTAGTATCGAAAAAGAGCAAATTCCGGTACCGAATCGATAGTGGTATAAAAGTATCGATTCAGTATCGAAAATTTCGATAACCGCGACAACCCTACTCAGCACATTGATTCACTGGCTGACAGGCAGTTTGCACTTACTATGTCTCCTCAGGCCGTGGCGGGGGGAGGTCTCCAGCAGTTATTAGCATATATTAACTTACTCTGACAGAGCAGGAGGTTGTGATCGCTAAGGTTACTTTCACACCTGCGGCGCGAGGCAACGGCAGGCTGTTCTGTTGTATTTTTGTTCCGGCCGCCTCTCAGCAGGGGTTGCTTTGCTGTGGCTGTGCATTACAGCGAATGGGGCCGGAACGGATCCGGCGGGCTGTTCACCTACTGGAGCAGCCTGCCGGAGCCCAGCGCCGCAGGTGTGAAAGGGGCCTAACACAATTACAGGTAAAGCCATCCTTCTCAGTCCTCAACCCATTTTGCTTACTGAGGTCACTCCTGCTCTCAGCCAATCAGATAACAGTCTTTCTGGTCTGCAAGTTACCATAGAAACCTGTGTGCAGTGAAAGACCTGCTGAATACAGTTCATGACTAAAGTAAAATCTACTGACCACTGTATTTAGAAGATGTCTTCTTTTAACTGCCCCTTTATGTAGAAAGCTAATCTTTGTAACTAGTGAGAAAACCCCTTTAATCCTGTTTTCTCTAGTAGATCTGAGATGAGTGCAGCCATTCCTTTCCAGTGCCTTTTTCCTCTGATCTGTAGCGTAGGAGCTTCACTTCTGGGCATCTACATAAAGGGCAGCACACAGTCATCTCAACTGAAAGCCTAGATCCTTAGATCACCAAATTCTAATGAAAATATATTCAGCACATACTGCACTGAACTAAATGTACCAATTTATTATATATTTTAGGAGTCTGAGTCGGTCCATTTCATACCAACTCCCACTCCACCAAAATGGTCACCGACTCCACAGCCCTGGTCATGACTATGGAGCCACGTGGCAGAGTGAAGTTACTCAACCATGTGACTAATTTAAATATCAAACAGCACTGAATCTCAGCCCTGCCACAGCCTACCAAATGGAAAACTGGAAATATCACTCCATCATTAGATGTTACATGCTCAACAATTAATATTAAAGAAGGTTTACCACCAGGATGGGTCTAAAAGCAGCCTTCCTGGCACAATAATGGCTTTCTATTTCCCTTTCATTCTCCAGTCCACATTAGATCTAAAGCAGTGGGTGTTCATACAGTATTTAAGTGACTGACATGCAGCAAAGTGACTACATATCCCAGAAGTACTTGAGTGTGTGCAGTTCATTATTCATACTGTTGATGCCTTTGATAGCTTCTTGACCTACTCATCTCGGCATGCTTGCACAAATGGTTTTATTGTGAGGAAGACTGGCATCAGAGGTCTGTATCTGACGTTGTTCTCCGACGCGTATATATGTGAGGGATTATAAGAAAAATGTCAGGCGAGAACGTTTGGTTCCTCTGGAGAACAATTAGGACAGTCACAAAATAAACATGTTATGATTTCACTTAACCCTTTATTTCAAATAGTCACTTAATTACAAAATGTCTTCTATGTACAAATGGGGTTCAGCATGCAATAGAATTGAAGAAATCCAGTTCCCTAAAATCCATATGGTATCACAATGATGATGCATTTTGGGCTTACAGTGGTCCTTCTTCATAGATAGATCGTGCTACACTGACATTAAACATACAGGCCCTGATTTATCATACCATCACTCCAGAATTCTGGCATCAAAAAGTCGCAAAATAGGGCTTTTGTGGCTTTTTTTGCGCAAAATTTTGGGACTTTTTGCATGTGTACACCACTCACTCCAGTTTGTAATATGGGTGGAAAAGTGGGTGTGGTTAGCCATGTTAATAACTTTCACTCCAGATTTATCATTGCGACTTTTTAAAAAGTCGCAAAATAGTCGCAATCTCACTCCAGGAGGAGGGTGGAGTAGGAAAAGTGGAGGAGCTTCTCTAGACAGAAGTATTAGGTTTAAGGCCACATTTATCAAACAACCTGTGACATTTGATAAATGTGGCACAAAGTACTCCAACACAGACTGAAGCAAAACCGACTTCAAATATTCTCCTAATGATAAATTCCCCCCATATAGTTGAAATGGACCAATCAGGTATACTAATCTACTCATATGATGTAATCCTAAACCAATCACATGATTACAGGCATACCATACACATTAACCCATTATGCACTGATTGTAAAACAATTACAGTCATAAACATAAACAGTCCAAGAATTACTTCTGTGGAAAGAACTGACTTCAATAATGAAGAATTAGATCATGATTTAGATTCATGCCAAATTGGGCACAGCTCTCTAAGGCCCTATTCATACGACCATGCCCATTCTACATAATTTGCATGAGTAGTATGACTATTCAGATATTGCTGAATATAAAAGAATATTTGATTGGCAGTTAATTGAATTTAACGTGACACTTGCATAATACTGCAACAGGCGCAGCTGGTATCTCCACATTTGTACTTCCCTTAGCTGGCTTAGTTGACTTTAATGGTTGGCCCCAAGTGTTACATGCTTCTTCCTTGATCTGGTATGGTCATTACATCGACCACTTAATATTTATTTGAGCTGTAGATGTGAACACCATACCAGATCTGAATTCTTACTAGAATCATAATGAGCTTAACTTAAAATTTACTTTGGCCCATGTTAATTTTTTGGACTAAGTTTTAGTATAAGGCACAGAAGGAAAGAATACTTTCCAAAAAAAGATACAGCAGGCAACACTACACTATTTGCTACTACTTGCTATCGCACCTAACCTTTGAGGGAGATGATTTGGGTGAGGAGACATTGTTTGGACGATACAGGGTTCTTTGTTTAAAGAAACTTGATTACCCAGATGCTTCAAGAATTGCAAGTTCCTTAACTGGACCCTTGATAGGGCCATGAGCATAGTGATCAATGAATTCTGATGTGCTGTTCTTCAGAAGAAAACCAATACTTATGGTTTACAGAAGCCAACTGTGTTCTCCACCCCATACAGTGTAGAATATACTCAACTATGTGCAATAATATGTAAACCTATATCTGTCCTAAATTATTATTATACTATTTGAAGAGGCTGGTCATGTTCGTTGGTCACATTGCCTAGTTGTAACTCAGTACCATTCTAAGTCAATGTGCCTGGGATGTAATACCAAGCGCAGCTGCAATGTATAGCCCTGTGCTTAGTTTGCAGCGAGGAGGTGCAGCGCACACTGAAGTGCCGCACCTTCTGCAAACAGCTGATTGCTTGGAGTCAGACCACCAGCGATCAGATATTGATAACCTATCCTGAGGCTATCAGTATTGAACTGCTAGATAGCCTCATTCCAGTTGAGCAGGAATGGAATTGGTTATGATGGAGAGCTAAAATACAGCTGTGATATACAGTAGGTATGTAAAAGGCTAGTATATTAACTGGTCTTTATGTAAACAATAAAAATGTAACTAAAAAAAAAAGTTTATTGATCTCATGTATTAAAGGGGTTGTGCAACTCCATAATGCATCTATGTAAGGTTTACAGTGCTGTAAAATAACAGTAGTAATGCCTTAGCATTCTTGCCGTTGTAGTGTTGTACTTTTTTGGCACAATTTACACCAATATGTGGATGTGTGTATATTAGTAAATTTGGCCCAATGTGTCCATTATTTCATTTTGTCACCGTAATATAAAAATGTAATCTTCAAATTGTGAATGTTCTCTGTATGTTTGTTTGTGTTACAGCAGTGTAGAGAATATATGTGTGTGTATGTATGTATATATATATATATATATATATATATATATATATATATATACACACTCACCGGCCACTTTATTAGGTACACCTGTCCAACTGCTCGTTAACACTTAATTTCTAATCAGCCAATCACATGGCGGCAACTCAGTGCATTTAGGCATGTAGACATGGTCAAGACAATCTCCTGCAGTTCAAACCAAGCATCAGTATGGGGAAGAAAGGTGATTTGAGTGCCTTTGAACGTGGCATGGTTGTTGGTGCCAGAAGGGCTGGTCTGAGTATTTCAGAAACTGCTGATCTACTGGGATTTTCACGCACAACCATCTCTAGGGTTTACAGAGAATGGTCCGAAAAAGAAAAAACATCCAGTGAGCGGCAGTTCTGTGGGCGGAAATGCCTTGTTGATGCCAGAGGTCAGAGGAGAATGGGCAGACTGGTTCGAGCTGATAGAAAGGCAACAGTGACTCAAAGTGCCACCCGTTACAACCAAGGTAGGCAGAAGAGCATCTCTGAACGCACAGTACGTCGAACTTTGAGGCAGATGGGCTACAGCAGCAGAAGACCACACCGGGTGCCACTCCTTTCAGCTAAGAACAGGAAACTGAGGCTACAATTTGCACAAGCTCATCGAAATTGGACAGTAGAAGATTGGAAAAACATTGCCTGGTCTGATGAGTCTCGATTTCTGCTGCGACATTCGGATGGTAGGGTCAGAATTTGGCGTCAACAACATGAAAGCATGGATCCATCCTGCCTTGTATCAACGGTTCAAGCTGGTGGTGGTGGTGTCATGGTGTGGGGAATGTTTTCTTGGCACTCTTTGGGCCCCTTGGTACCAATTGAGCATCGTTGCAATGCCACAGCCTACCTGAGTATTGTTGCTGACATGTCCATCCCTTTATGACCACAATGTACCCAACATCTGATGGCTACTTTCAGCAGGATAATGCGCCATGTCATAAAGCTGGAATCATCTCAGACTGGTTTCTTGAACATGACAATGAGTTCACTGTACTCAAATGGCCTCCACAGTCACCAGATTTCAATCCAATAGAGCATCTTTGGGATGTGGTGGAACGGGAGATTCGCATCATGGATGTGCAGCCGACAAATCTGCGGCAACTGTGTGATGCCATCATGTCAATATGGACCAAAATCTCTGAGGAATGCTTCCAGCACCTTGTTGAATCTATGCCACGAAGAATTGAGGCAGTTCTGAAGGCAAAAGGGGGTCCAACCCGTTACTAGCATGGTGTACCTAATAAAGTGGCCGGTGAGTGTATATGTATATATGTATGTATATATATATATATATATATATATATATATATATATATACACTAAACACCAGATAGAAACTGGGGGTGCCTTGGATTGGTCAGCCCCACCCTTTCATGGTACCGCCTGTGTATACATATTAATCATACAGTGTGGATTCACATATATAGCAATATTGTGCATGGTTAAATCAAAAAGATATCACCTAAGATATGGGCGCAAAGAAAAGGAAAAGGATATTACATACCACAATTATGCCTTTAGGAGGGCAGGGGGGGTGGTTCATGAGCAGCGTAAATTGGCGACCCCATGTATCAACAGGGCATGCGCACCTAATCTGGGGAGGAAGCGGGTACATTTCCCGCTTAAAGATAAAAAGAAATTCAAAATGGCCAAACACTCTGTTCTCTGTATGTGATATATGCTGCTAACAAAGACTTTTTAGTCTCTATAAAGATGAGTTCCTTATTGCCTTGGGTTATGTGAACTGAGATTTTTCGTCCAGTCTGGAGACAATTTAACAGCCTGGTGGATGTAATAAGGCTAAATAAAAGTGTTGACATAGAAACACTACAATGAACAAAATATGTCATTCATATTTAATCTGAAGTCATCCAGTCATGTGTTCTGCAGAGGATCTTCCCCTCTGCTCATGTATTATAATCCTCTGTGCTTCAGAGAAGTATTTCTTAGGTTATATTCTGTTAAAAGGGGTTGTGTCACTTCAGCAAATGGCATTTATCATGTAGAGAAAGTTAATACAAGGCTCTTACTAATGTGTAGTGATTGTCCATATTGTCTGCTTTGCTGGCAGTACTCCTTTTTACATACTGCTCGTATCTAGAGGTTACAGCCACCACCATAGCGAGATAGAGAGGCTGGCACTTTTTCCTACAGTGGGGAAGCATGACCATCAATGCTGGATTACAAGGTTGTCGTAACCATTGGAAATGAGCAGTGTATAATGTGATGGAAAAGTAATCCAGCCAACAAAGGAGGCAATATTGAGAATCACAATACATTAGTGCCTTGTATTAACTTTCTCTACATGATAAATGCCATTTGCTGATGTGAGACAAACCCTTTAATTTCTACCATCAATTTATACCTCACGGCAGATTTCGGAACAGTTTCTAGCAGAGTATGATGGGTACCTTAAGTTCAGAATTATTTTATGTTGAAACAGTGTTGGTATTGTACTACATTCATCCTAATCTGCAAGCCATTTCCGTATGTAAGCAAAGGGTGAAAATAAGCAAACTAGGGAGAAGCAGTGAAGAGCCCACGTTTAAATATACTAAACTTACTGCCCCCTTTCTTACCATAAAAAAAATATGATTTCCCATGTGCTTCTTCAACCGCACTCCTGCTCTCGCCAATGTTTTTATAGCTACAAAGGTGTTCTCTGTGTGAGCATGGTCCTGCCCTGAGCTTAGAGAGGAGGCTCATGTTGTCAGTGTACCACTAATCCATGGAAAACCAAACAGAATGGCACAGCTTAATCTTTCACAGAGGTCAGCTTCAGGTGTACCTCGGTCAGCTCTCCAGAAGTCCGACAACTTGCTGTAAAATGACACAAACAACATATATTTTCTAGGCATGAGAACCAGTTATTTTTGTATTTAGATTTCCTTCTGAACATGCCATGAAGAATTGAACTGTTTAATAAGAGAGCATGACAAAACTCTGGATTCATTGACATTGACTTCAGAAGTCCGTTCAAGTTATAGCCAAAGTTTTTTTTTTTTTTTTTTGCATGTTCTTCTTAATATAAACCATTGTTGACACTCTGAAGCATCTGCCAGGTGGCTATGAACTAACTGCTTTGCAAAATGAAGCTGAAGATTAATTACTTTTTCCGTCTGCGCTCGGAATAACTGGTAATATGGCATAGACTTCTTGCTGGAAGTGTTGTTTGCTTCACATAATCAACTTTAATGATTTTTACTAAGGGACTTTTTAACTGTGGAGCTTCCTTTTTCTGTATAGGTAAATTAACTCCCTGTCAGGCACCCGTTGGCTACATACGTCCATGCAGTCAGCACCTCTCTCTGCACAGAAGTTTACAAATGTCTTTGCAGAGATTGCAGTTGTACCCTAATTGTGCACCTCTGAGAGTTGGGAGAGCACTGTCAATGACAGCACAGCTGTCCATAGAGAAGGCAGGGATGGTAGGAAACCACTGCATACACAGCACTCAATGAGCGCTGTGTATACAGATCCAGCAGCAGCAGTGCTGCTTTCGTTCCGGTCCCAGCAGTCATGTGATCACAAGGGGTTTGAGCGAGCTACTGGGTCTTATCAGTGGAGTCAGACTGTACAACCTCCTGGGGGGGCAGTAACTGATGCTAATATGTCATTCCCAGGTACAAATCAGCAATTTTGAAAAAAATAAAATGTTAAATGTCCATCAAAGCTTTGGTATGACCCAATAGGAAGGAGGGGCACAAAGTGTAAAAAAAAATAAATAAATAAAACAAATAAGTTAAAAATGCCCCTTCTAGCTTCTAGCTCCACATTAAAACAAAAAATTTGAAAAAAAGACTATTTTTTTCCCCCTTTTTACAATTTCCTGGGTATAAAAATAAAAACAAATACTAAAAAAATGACAAAAAGCCCCACGTATGACTGAAAAAAGGCACACACATTATTTACATGGCCAAACAAAAAAAGTTATGGCTCTCAAAGATGGAAAAAAAAACTCTAAACAACAGAAAATGTGTCTGTCAGGAAGGAAGGAAGGGGGGGGGGGGTAAATGGATCAGTCTTGAACTGGTTAAACAATATTAAGCATTTTTTTTCATTGATTCAGAAGCATGTACCAGTCCTATACCCATTATTAGGCACTACTCACACTAGCATCATGCCTATACAGCTGGTCGGTTTCATCCCATTGGAATTGGGTGGCAAGTAACAGTGCAAGGCTCTCTTCTCTCCAGAGTAACTGCATTGTTAAAGGGGTTATCCAGGACTTTCAGAAAGATGAGTGAGAGAAGAAATTGTTACAACATGAAAATAACCATTACTTACCTTTTAGATCGTCTGCCATTCCTGTTTTGTCTGCATCACTGCTTTGGTGGTCCTACATCGGTGAGGTGATATACAGGGTAGCCCTCCTTTAATATCTCCAAATCAAACTGCCTAATAGTAAATCTGACTTTTTCCATAGCAACCAGTCAGAGCTCAGCTTTCATTTTGTGCACAGTGTCAGGAACACGAATAGTTGTCCCAATTTTCCTCAAATCAACTGTGAATACAGCAGTTTACCTGGACATCAGTTTTACAACCAACTAACAGCAGAAGAAAAAATGTCCTACTTTTTCCAACAAGATGGGGGCAACATGCCACACCTCACGGAACTGACTGGCACGAGTTCTTGAACTGTTTATGGAGGAGCGAACTGTGAGCAAGGGGTTCTGGCCAGAACGTTCCCCAGACTTGTCCACGTGTGATTTATATCTGTGGGGAAATTTAACACATAAAGTGTCCACTAACTATCCAAATCCACTGGATGAACTCAAAGAAAACATCACAAACAGCATCCGCAGCATCAGAAGCAGTATCAGCCGACATAATCCTACGTGCCCAAAGATGCTCAGACATGAACGGTGACCACTTTCAGCATCTTTTGTGAGTAATTAAAAAAAAAAAAAATTCACTTTCTCGTTCATCTTGTCATACTGTCGCTAGAGGTGGCCTACTTTTTGTGGGTCACCCTGTATTTTGTTCCTGCTCTTACTCAAGTTTCCCATACAACCTCTTATTTAAACAAGGAGTAATTAATTGCCACATAAGTTATGAGAAGAATTTGGAGGAGGATACAAACATTAGGCCTCTTTGTGGTAAAACTTTCATCTTTGCTATCAGGCCACCTTTGGTCTATATACACAGCTGATCTCATAGTTTCCATTTAAGGGTACAGGCACGCGGTGAATTTTCCACAATGGAATTTCTCACAAATTTTTCAAGTGATTGTGGTAAGCCAGAATGGTGACTATGCAGGTAACAGAACTTCCTGCTTCTGGCTCCACTGTGTTGTTTCCAGCCCCAGGTGCTGCCAGAAACAACTTTTTGTGTGAGTATGCGTGCTAGGTGTTGGACCCCCATAAACTTGATATTGATGACCTATCCGGAGGGTAGGTCATGAGTATCTATGAACAGTAAAACACCTTTAAATATGATATATTTAATATATATACATAAATACGTTTGTTTTTGCAGATAAGTCTAGAAACACATGAAAAATAAATCTTGTAAAGAGTGCGTCATTGTGTTTCATACGCTGCCATCCTATTGATCTGTAAGCAGCTATCACCAGGTTATCACACCAATGGGAACAACATTGAGCCAACAGTAATGGTTTGCAATGGCTTACCTTGGTAAGGGCATAGCCACATGATAAGGTTTCTGCATGCAGTTTTAGAAGTCAAAATCAGGAATGGATCATAAAAGGAGAGAAAGTATAAACAACAGATACGACCTCTCTCTTTTTTTTTTTTTTTTTTTTAATTCACTCCTGGTTTTGGCTTCCAAAACTGCATGTAGAAACCTGACTGTGTGTCCTCACTCTAAGGCTTCATTCACACGACCGTATTTTGTTTCCGCGTCCGTTCCGTTTTTTTTGCGGACCGTATGTGGAACCATTAATTTCAATGGGTCCGCAAAAAAAACGGAAGGTACTCCGTTTGCATTCCGTTTCCATATGTCCGCGTTTCCGTTCCGCAAAAAAGATAGAACATGTCCTATTCTTGTCTGTTGTGCTGACAAGGATAGGCATTGTTACAACGGATCCGCAAAAAAAACGGACACGGATGCCATACGTAACGTCATCCGTTTTTTTTGCGGATCCGCAATTTGCGGACCGCAAAGCACATACGGTCGTGTGAATGAAGCCTAACTGAAATCTCCCATTTCTGCCAGAGGCACATATACGTTGCTTCTGCAGAATGTGCATGTCTCTTTCCAAATCCTATCCAGAACTCTAGAGCAACTCGCAACAAATCTTACATGTGTGAACATACCCTTATTCTGTACGGTCTGTGTTACATTTGATGTCAACTCAACCCGTGAATAAGTACTGTGTGTGCATGGCCCATAATCATGAATGGGTCAGTGCACCACTGGCATAAAATGTGGATAGCACACGCATGAAAAATATGGTTGTGTGCCTGAAACCTATATCTATAACTTGTAACACCTCCATAGAAGAATTCCACAAATCCTGAGCCCCTGCAGAAGAGATGGGAATAATTCCCATTATTGATTCTGCTGTTTTCAGTACTTTTGTTTCCAGCTCCTCACAGTAGGACGATGTCTCAACAAAGTGATCTTATTTTACAGGTGATAAAAGATTTACATTTTTCATTAATTCTGGAGAAGGAAAGATGCTCTTGTAGGCTATCATTTTATATCGTCATACATATAGTACCGTATTTCTCGCTTTATAAGACACACTTTTTTCCCTCAAAAGTAGGGGGAAAATTGCTGTGCGTCTTATAAAGCGAATACTAGTGAGCACTTCCATTTTGGAAGCGATCACTAGTTTTTATTAAGTGCCGGGAACGGGGAAACATACTCACCCTCCTGCGCTGCAGCTCTGCTCCGGGTCCGGCACTTCTCTGTCTTCTCTTGCCGGCGCTGCACTGTCCTGACCGCGTACAGCGTCAGGACGTAGTGCGCGCATTATGACCTGACAATGTACGCAGTCAAGTGACGGTGCAGCGCTGGCAAGAGAAGACAGAGGAGCGCCGGACCCGGAGCGGAGCCGCGGCACAGGAAAGGTGAGAGAGTTTTTTTTATTTTATCCTTATGGGGCTGATGGGCTGATCTGAGGTCTGATGGGGCACAGTGGGCTGATCTGAGGTTTGATGGGGCACAGTGGGCTGATTGAGTGATGGGCACAGTGGGCTGATCTGAGGTCTGATGGGGCACAGTGGGCTGATCTGAGGTCTGATGGGGCACAATGGGCTGATCTGAGGTCTGATGGGGGCACAGTGGGCTAATATGGAGGCACAGTGGGCTGATCTGAGGTCTGAAGGGGACACAGTGGGCTGATCTGAAGTCTGATGGGGGCACAGTGTGCTGATCTGAGCTCTGATGGGGGCAATATGGGCTAATATGGGGGCACAGTGGGCTGATCTGAGGTCTGATGGGGGCACAGTGGGCTGATCTGGGGTCTGATGGGGTTCTGACATGGAGGGCTTATATGGGGGTCTGATGTGATGTCCTGAAATTTATGGGGGGTCTGATATGAGGTCTGATGAAAAATATTTTTTTCTTATTTTCCTACTCTAAAATCTGGGGTGCGTCTTTATCATCGGGTGCGTCTTATAAAGTGAAAAATACGGTAAGTAAAAACCTAATCTAACTTTCTTTCACCATGCACTTTCCATCCTAAAGACTAATCCTTTAAACCTAATCTTTGTATGTATTCACAAGTATCACCGTTCATTTATGCAGTCATATATCTCTGTAGGTAAATGTGTTTCCAATAAGAGTAAACCTAATTGGAGCCATACAAGATGATTACATTTGTTGTTTTTCTTTGAAGCCCTGTTTCCTCTTCTGAAGGGTTTAGGTTAAATGTGGATGATGAAGTCATTTTGAGCAGTGTAGAATTGGGATATTTCATAAAGACCCTGAGTAATAACATGCACATACATGTTTTTGGACAGCACAATTTACATTATTCTTTTGGGCTAAAATTGCATTTGGGAATCATTAAAATGTCCCAGATGGCTAAAGATGATGATTTAAGGATAATTAACTTCTGGAGGGAATTACTATTCTGACATAAATATGTCCAACTGCTCTGAAATGTGTGGGAATTGGATTACTCCTTTTGACAAAGTTTTTTTTTTTTCTTTTAGTTGTGTTTTTGAGATAGAAAACACAAACAGGAATTGGAAATAAATAATACACATGTAAAATCTATGTGCGCTAATGAAACATTGCGAAAAACCATCATGATTTTGGTTTTGACCAGGCGTGTTCACAGGTATCATAGGGCCCCACTGCAAAATTTAGTATGGGCCCCCTGTCCCACCCAGTTTGCCCGTACTTGTGTGTCAGTCAGTGCCAGACTGTGGAGAAAGCAAAGCACAATACCCCAGATTTCTGATGCATTACTATTATTATTGAGTAGGTGAAATTTTAATTAAAAAAAATTGTATTAAAAAGTCACATTTAGACTCGCCCACATTATCTGACTTCTGTGTCAGTAATGTGAAATTGGTACTCCATAAACACTGTGACCACCATTTTTCCTTTTGTATTCACACCAGACAACTGGCATAAATACATTGGTAAATCTTCTGCTTCCTATCTATTACAAAGCTGGCTCTATTAAGATGAGCACAGTGCATAGAAATTTATGCAGTTACAATTGACTGAAATGGAAGCTGTAATAGTTTACTTGCACAGGGCTCCACCTAGTGTTGGCTGCATGAGAATGACATGAATTACATTCTGAAATCCTTGATTGGTTGGTGTGGACACACTGCCCAAATAAACAAAGCCAGATGGGAGACCAATGCAACCTTGGTGCAGAATTTGAAAAATGTGTTTTACATTTTCACAGAAAAGTCATTTTTTTATGTTCACTGATTTTTTTAAACAGTTCTGCAAAATTAATCAGTCTATCTCTGATTCCCATTAAAAATTCTAGGAGCTAGCACTATAACAGAGAATAGGAGGGGTGTATGATGAAAGGGCACAGGCAGACCAAAGCATATTTAATGTACACACAGAAAATTCCCTTAAAATAATATTATTTTTTTGAATGATGTATTATATCACTGACTTACAGATGCTTTCCTGCTCAACTGAGTCCTGTAGGCACTTGGCCTTTCTGTTCCGGATCATGGACAGTTTTCTCTATAAATATTACGATCTGGGGAGTCGTTGTTTCACATTTAAACACTGGACTATTTTTCCATTTAGCACCATTAAAAAATAGCCAAGCACGTTAAGCATTACAGAAAAATGTAAAATCCCAGCTGTGACCGCTCAGATTATAGACGTCCACCAAATTCCAGCTCCCATACAGCAGAAGCTTTTAAAAAGTGATTTCTACATATGTCCGCAGTGCTGCATTTTTGGTGGATTTTGGTCAGATTATGTTTTGCACTTCTCAACATTAAAATTGGGACACCAAGAAATTAAAGTTGTGGTATCATGGAAGTCAGAGGATCGTTGGGCATGTTAATGAAATGCAAATTACAAAAAATGGAAACAAAATATTCAAGCCATTCAGTATTTATTCAGTATTTAGTATGAGCATCACACGCAGAAATACATGCATTTACTTAACACGCCTTGGCATGCTATCAATGAGGTCATTAATGGTTTTCTGAGGAATGTTCTGCCACACTGAGTGCACTTGGGCATGCAGATCATCAAAATCCACTTCTGGCAGCTCCCTTTGCAGTTGCTGACCAAGGACGTTCCAGATGTGCTCTATAGGAGACAAGTCCAGAGACGATGCAAGCCAATAGTAGCTTGTTTAGGCCACACAGGCATCTCATAGTAGCACAAGCGACATGCAGCCTCATGTTGTCCTGATGAAAAATGGCTTCTGGGACAAATTTTTCAGAAATGGTTGTACTACTAGTTCCACAACCAAATCAATGTAACGCCTGTTTGTGTATCTGAAATGAAGACTAGAGGGGTCTGGCTACTGTACTGTATGGTAGCCCACATCCTGGGAATAGGACCAGTTTGACATTCACTTGTGAATGTCTTCTCTTGGCATTGCCCACATGGTCTCCAGACCAATCTCCGGGTATCATTGCATCCAAGAAAAAAAGCCATTTCTGAAGAGGATAGACCTCCATTCCAGCCTCCATCGCAATCTTGCTGTATACCTTGATAGCCTTTGAGAATAGTGGTGTAAGGTCAGTGGAACAATGTCATGCAAATGCCTTCAGATGGTTTGCATACACTCTGTTTAGCTCAGTGGGCTTGGTAAGACGATCCATCTGTGCAGAAGTTCTCTTAGGCACACTTTCTGCTTCCAGTTTGTTCACTTTCGCCCTACCACAGAACATGCAATGTTGAACAGTGCTGATATCTTGGTCTAGGTGAGTAGTGATCTGCCAGAGTGATAAACCAAGGTCTCTTAGTTCAAGGATTCTGTTCCTCTCAGTTTGCAACTAGTATGTCTGGCATGTTGACGAATAAGAGGCATCGTACAATCATCCCCCACGACATCTACTAACTCCTCGATTTGCCTGACCTTATGGCTTGTCCCTCTTAAGTTTGTATTAGCCAGATCATTGCTAACTACCATTCGTAGGAACATTCGTTAGCAATAATCTTGCGGTGTAATGCTGCCACCGATTACTGGATGAACGAGCAAACACTCATTCATCGGGCATCCAGATCTTTAAGCAGGCTTAAAAATCATCATTTGCCAGCGACAGATCGTGCTGTCTAATCACAATCTGCTGTCGGCAAATAAGAAGTCAGTATGCGGATGAGTGATGGCATTAGCGATTGCTCCTCCCCATACTGTGGAGGAGATTGCCGCATGTCATAGCACTCTCCACAACTAACGAGCAGGCGATTGCCTGCAAAACCTTTTAATGCAATACAAGTCATAGTGTTGAAATTTCTCTGTAACCAATCTAACAGAACCCTGATCTATACACATTACCGCCAACCCTAAGTCTGGAAGCCATTTTCCATGACTGCTTTAGGCTTCATTGAGTGGAGCTTCTCTGTACTTTGTGAGGCCCTTACTTGTATTATTGCCCATAAACACAACACATATGTTAAGTAGAGATGAGCGAAGTTTGCAAAAATTCAATTTGGGTGCTTTGCCGAATTTCATCAGGAAATCTTATTTGTTATGAATTACTTCATAACGAATCATATTCCATTGCATGTAGTGGGTGCACACTGCCCCCCCCCCCAGTAATTTAACCCCTCAGATTCCATGGTCAACGCTGATCACATTCAGCCTATCGGTGTTAATCAAGGGTTCAAACAAAAAAAATACATACACTGACCTCATTCATTTGATCGCAGAGAGGTCGTCGTGGACATCTTGATTGAAGAAAACGCGTCAATTGGGGCGTGTGATGATGTAGTGGCGCAGTAACATCATTGATGGATGTGACACCCACTTCGCACTCAAATAGATGAGGTATGGGTTTTTTTGTGTTTTTTTTTTTAAACTACCATTTTTATAAAAATTGTTTAATTACCATGAAGCTCCAGTGAATTTGTGGTGAATCAAATTTTTCCTGAAATTTGGATCAAATTCCTGTTCGTCAAATTCGATTTGCTCATCACTAATGTTAGGTAACTAGCATCCAGTAAGTCATAGTAACCCTACTAAAATCAGATCTCTTAAATCAATCCCAAGCGTGAGATTGAGGGAGAGCAAATGACAGATGGACAGAGATCAGCAGGAGTGAGGGTTTCTTTTTTTTTCTTTCATTTGTTTGCAGTCTTTTTCTAGCAAAAATTAGGAATAGATTAAAAAAAACAACTTTGTTATATTTCTCCACTCTGTAGTCTTCACTTCACCTCTGTAGTGTCAATGTAGTCTTACTCTGCAGGATCCCATAGTCTAACTGGATCATGAATACTGAACCTCCTGTACTGTTGGCTCAAACAACTAAATATTCTATTGCAGAAAGAGAATTCAAGGAAGTAGTTAAGTAATACAAGACAATATGGCGACAACACGCAGAATGATCATGATGTGATAGCACTAAGGCCGCCAGATTTGCAAAAATCCTTCATGTTTGTCATTCAGAATGAAGGCAGTCATCTCATTTAATGTTGCAGGAAAACCCACAATTGACCTTAGTGAGGTCAGGCCCGACTTTTCTTTCGAGCTGTGGGCAGTAGTTTGTTTTGCGACAAGGAAAATTAATTACTTAAAAATACATGCCAGGTAATCATTGCCTCTCATGGGGCCTTAAACATGTTTAGGCTTTTAATAGCATCAGGCACCTTCTACTGAGTGGAACATATTGCCTACAGTAGGGAAAGCAGCTTTGGGCTGTATCTTGGAACTACAACTATGCTGGAGGATACAGTAGACCACCTCATGAGAATCTTCTAATTTTTTACTAATTGATGCTTAAAATCTACTTATCAACTTATCTGAATACCGACCTACAAGGGCTAACACGATTATACAAATAACCAAACCAATAGAAGACTGCTGTGTATGCCCAGATTATTGACAATCAATCATAATTTCACAAAATTTTATTTCAATCCATATAAAAGCATAACATCAAGGTCCATCGCAAGATAAAAACAGCAAAACAGACAGTGAGGTAGATGTTAATAAACGGGCATATAAAAATACATATCTGGCACAATAGTATGACAATAAATGTCTTCAATACATGTTCATCCACAATAGTGGGTATATATGTTACCAGATGTCCATTAAAGTGCTCATACAAGGATACTCAATATACCATTCAGAGTGCCTATACAAAAGTAATACCATCGGCCAGTGCTGCCCATCACCCTACCATACCAGTGTCCCCCACTTACCCAATGCGTTTCGCCTCACGGCTTCCCCTGACTAAGCCGTGAGGCGAAACGCTGTTTTTATCTTGCGATGAACCTTGATGTTATGCTTTTATATGGATTGAAATAAAGTTTTGTGAAATTATGATTGATTGCACTGTCTATAATCTGGGCATACACAGCAGTCTTCTATTGGTTTGGTTAAAATCTGCTTAGTAGATGAGGTCAAATTTGGAAACGCAGGTTGCACTAAATCAGTGATACCCAACCTTATTACTGCAGGGAAACCGTTGAAAAATGTTGCCACAGGTAAAGCATTCTGTACTTCTCGGCTCAGATATTTTTACTGCTTTGCAAAGCGTTGAAATCTGTTTACCTTCCCAGATTTTGTTGCTATGTTAAGAGAATCCTGGTTGGAAAAATGTGAGTTTGATCAAATGACCCTTAACCATAAATAATGCACATACTGTTCAAGTTCCTGTCACTATGCTGCTCTCAGAGGGGGCAGTAGGAAGGTTTCCTTTAAGGACCCAACAATTTTTTTTTTAAAAAATTGTATTCCAAGAGCCATAATTTTTATTACTTTTTTATTTTAATTGCATATTTTAATTAATTGCTGTTTTTGGGATGTGCATAGATGTTCACGGTGTTGTAAAAGTAATATGTTAAAGGGGAATTCCGGTTATGTCAAGTTATTAGTTATTGGTGGGGGCCCTACCTCTGGGTTCACCACCAGTCACGAGAAGGGGACCCCATACCTTATGGAGCCCTCAAAAGGATTGGACTGGCTGGTCAGGCATGTGGATGGCCGCTCGATTTATTTCGATAGGAGCCCCGGAGTTGAGCGATGTAATCTGTTCATTTTGGAAGCGGGAGCTTGTTTTTTTTTTTTTTTTCAAGCATTGCAAATTTCTTTAACATTCCTAAAGGGATTTTCTAGGATTTTTGAACGGATGATCTATCCCCTGGATAGGTCATCAGTATCTGATCGTGACCCCTGCCGATCAGTTGTTTGAGAAGGCACCAGTGCTGGCAGTAGCAGCCTTCTCACAGCATTTCCTAGGCCATGTAACAAGCTAAGATGCCTAAGAGGCAGCTGAGCTCACCACTCTAGCTTGAGAAAAGGGCTCCAACATTATAGCCCAGATCGTTACTCTTTGAATCATGGTGCTCCGACAGCAGCAATAAGATGAAATTAGCGTGAAGCTCTGATTTTTTTTTAGTGGAAATTGTGCTACCTTATTACAACCGCACTGTTGTATAGCTCTTTAATAAAGAAGAAGATATATTTGAGTGGGTATGTTCTTTTTTTATAGTATATGGGAAATATTTGTTTGTTCACTTCAACTTGAAGGTGAATCTTGTTTTGAAAATTATGCAGAACACTGGTACCGCATGTATGTGTGCTCCCAGGGCAGCGAAAATGATCAGGAGTGCTTGCTGCTTACCACGAAGTCTGCCTCACAAAGAACAGTGGAGCCTCTATCTTTTCTCCTCTGTTATAGTGGCACTTTCCCATCCAAGTGTTGTGTGTTTGCTTAGGATCCTCTATGTATTAACAGTCTGTTTTGGGTCCTAGTGACTATGCATTTTTTCATTATTGCGTTCCTATAACTTTTTTATTTTTCCATTGATGTAGCTGTATGAGGTTTTGTGTTTTTGCGGGACAAGTGGTAGTTTTTAATGGCACCATTTTGAGGTCCATATCACTCATTGAAAATGGGTATCTAGACTATTTATAGAAACAGTTCTTTCTAATACTTACCCCTTGCTCCACTGATGCTGTTGTTTCCCTCCGCTCACAAAGGCTTTGGGCTTTTCTGCCTAGGTCCTGACCAGATGAGCATAGTAGTAAATGCAGCAGAACATGAAAAGAAGTGCGCTCATCCGGTCAGGACCTGGGCAGAAGAGCCCACGGCCTGTGTGAGTGCAGTGGTGACAGCGGCATCGGCGGAGCGAGGTATGGGAAATAACAGCAATACCACCATTGAGTTTTTATGTTGTAAATTATGTGACATTCAATTTATGGCATAAATAACACAATGGCATTTATCTCTAGGTCAGAATGATTACAGCAGTACCAAATATATGTAGTTTTTTTTTTATACTACTATTTTGCACAATTAAAACCCTTTTTTCCTGAAAGAAAATGTTTTTGCATCACCACATCTCAAGACCAATAATTGTTTAAGTTTTTCTCACTACAGAGCTGTATGAGGGCTTTTTTTTGTGGACTGGTTTGTAGTTTTCATTGGTACCATTTTGAGGTACATAGCACTGTATTATCACTTTTTAATCAGGTTTTTTTTGGTGGTGATTAAGCAAAAATAGCAGTTCTGACATGTTTTTTGTTCACTGTGTGGAATAAATTACAGTATGTGTTTTGGGTCATTATCTATACGTTGATTCCAGATATATGAAGCGTTTGTTAATTATTCAAATTTTTTCATTGAAAAGTGTGTTTGTTTGTTTGTTTGTTTTTTTAATGGAAAAAGGTGTATTTTTTTTTTTAACTTGGAGATTTAAAAAAAAAAAATCTGTATTCTTACTTTTACTATTTATTATTCCCATAAGGGGACACTGACGTGAATCTTTGATTGCTTCCATAATGCACTGTATTACATAAGTATGTAACTATTATGCTGTCAGTAGGAAACTGACAGGCAATTAGACCTAATAGACATCCACTGAGGCAGCCCTGAGGACCTTCATTAGGCACCTGGCTGGCATGTTAAGGCATCGGCAAGGTTCGCATGCGTGGCAGTGTTGATGGGTGACAGAAAGAGCCCTCTCCCTCTGAAACCAGCCATATACTGTGGCAACTTTTGACCATGGCATTAACAGCCAGGTATTTCTGCTGATCCAGGCTGCTAGATCAGGATCCTGACTGAGCTGAGCTTCCGCTGTGCGCTGCAGGGGAGACCTCTGTAGTGCTTGGGCTGCTCCGCCATAAAAAGGCAGCAGCTGAGCCTAAAGCCCCTTAGTAACCACTGTAAAAACGTTGTATTGATGGTCACTACAGGGTCAAATGTCTGTAATAAAAGCCTGTGTATTCACAAAGAAAGAGAAAAAAATCACTGGGTTAGAAGTGAAGCATTATGCTTCAAGTTTTTTGTTGTTTTTTTTTTGCTTTTAAATGCTAGTAATACATTGGCATGTCACTGTAGATCCAGCTATGAATGACATTATTTATATTTGTAGCTCTTTCATACAGTAAATACAGATTTGCTTTTCTCATTGGTTACCTGAGTGTAAATGATATCTTCATTGACCCTGACATTTACATTCTGCCATAATTCTTTTGTGTTGATTACTAACTAGATCTGTATATCCTCCTACAGATGAAGATGATGAAGGCACATCATATGCAAGCAATCTAGACCCTGAAAGGTCATCATCCACATACCAACCAGGAAACATGTCAACTTCTAACTACACTGGAATCCAGATTCCTCCTGGGGCACATGCTCCAGCCAACACACCGGCAGAGGTACCTCACAATACTGGTAAGAGACACTTTTTATACACTGATTGCACTGTTCATTTGTTGCTGCTGAGTTGTAAAGCTTTAGTTAAAACTGAAAACCAAATACAAATGTCAGATGCTTATTTCAGTCCAGTCAAACAGAACCTTAAAGGGATTATCCTATGATTAATGTAAACAATGAAAATGAGACATCAGATAATACATGGCAGTCTCCAACAAAGCTAGAACCAGCCCTGTAGATCTCCCCAATCATTGCTCCAGTTGCGTTACTAGATGTATTGCAAGCTGGCAGCTCAGGGGGCATGTCCTTTCTGCAGTAACTGCCAAAGCAGTTGCCAAAGAACTGACCATGTGTGATGTTACTGAGGTGGACAGAGAAATAAGGAAAAGCACAAACAGCAGGTAGCGCTTTACAGAGACATTTTATTGAATAACTCAGTCGCTATGCTATATAATTACACTAGAAGAAGGACCCGGCTTTGCACGGGTATATTTCATCCATTTCATTTACTGTTTGTGTGTGTCGTTAAAAGATATTCACAGTATCCCCCATAACAGTGATCTCTACAGCACCCAGCCCCCTTAACTGTGAACTCCATAGCCCCCCACCCATTAACACTGACACCCCCCCCCACAGTGCCCCGCCTCCTTAAAATGGGACCTTCACAGCAGCCCATCCCCTTCACTTTGACCTTCACAGCAGCCCACCCCTTTAACAGTGAGTTTCACAGCACCCCACTACCTTGACAGTGACCTCCTCAGGGGCCCGCCCCTAACAGTGACCTACACAGCACCCTGCCCTCAAAAATGACCTCCACAAGTGACCATCACCTTATCTGTGATCTCCACTGTTCCCTGCCCCCTTAACAGAGAACTCCACAGCACCCATCCCTTTCACAGTGACCGCCACAGTACCCAGTTTCCTTAACAGTGACCTCCACAGTACTCCGCTGCCTTAACAGTGACCTCCAAAGCATCTGCCGCTTTAATAGTGGCCCCTGCCCCCCTAACAGTGACCTCCACAGTGCCCGCCCCTTTAACAATTTCCTCCACAGTGTCCACCCCTTTAACAGTGACCTCCACAGCAGCTGCCCTTTTAATAGTGGCTCCTGCTATCTTAACAGTGACCTCCACAGCAGCTGCCCCTTTAATAGTGGATCCTGACCCCTTAACAGTGACCTCCACAGTGCCCGTCCCTTTAACAGTGACCTCCACAGCAGCCTTCACCCTTCACAGTAACATCCATAGTGAACGCCCTTTAAGAGTTTCAACAGTGCCCTGCCCCATTAACAGTGACTTCCACAGTGCCCTGCCCCTTTAAGGCAAAGGCTACACGACAAAATGTGTCTCGCAACATTTTGTCGCACCAATGTCGCGCAACAATTTTTATAATGATAGACTATGGTGTCGCACTGCGACATTCTGCGACTGCGACATGACAGTCGCAAAAAATCCATCCAAGATGGTGTCCATCTTGGATGGATTTTTTGCGACTGTCAAATGAAACAATGTTGCGCGACACATGTAGCAGTGTAGTTGTGTCCTATGTGTCGTGCGACTTATTGTCACGTGACACGTCGTCGTGTAGCCCTAGCCTAAAGCTGACATACAGCAGTTTAAAAAAACAGCTGGGTTGTTATGGAAACCTGGAGTAAAACTGTGTGCATGTGACCGTGTGTAAGAAACAGGCTGCGCCAAGGCCTGTGGGAGGTAAGCACTGACTTGTGCTTTGGCGAGCTATTTACCTGACCTCCTCAGCTGGCTGCTAAGTACCACTCATTACCAGCCTGGTTACTACACAGAACAAAAACCTATTTCCCAAGTGTTTCTTCTTCTCACCCAGCTTCCTCTGCCCTGCCCTTTTAAAGCTGACCTACAGCAGTGAAGAAAAAAGGCTGTGTTGTTATGGAAACCTGCAATAAAACTGTGTGTATGTGGAGAGTAAGGGCCTGTGAGCTTCTATTGGCTGATAAGGGTTATGTGACCGTGTGTATGGCAGTTGGGATATGAAGAGAAAGACTTCCAGGCTAATATTGACTAATGCAGGTCATTTTTTGGGAATATCTCAGGAACGGTAAGTCCTAGAGAGCTGAGACACGGTCTAAAACCTTCCCGGACACCTGATGTACCTGTGTGCCGAATTTGGTGCAGATCGGTCAAGTCGCATGGTCGCGCATAAAGAACAGACAGACAAACTCATTTTTATATACATAGGAGACTAGAGTATTAGAACCAGAAAGAACATTCCCTACTGGCGGTGAGAAGTAGGCCTCAATCTGCATGGAGAGAGAACATAGTTACTCTGGCAGCCGGATCCATTGGACAGAGAGAGAGGAATTCGGGTGGGACCAGATTGTCGGAAACCTGAGGAGGGAAAGCAAAGCAGTGGCCATGCCCAATGGGAGGAGTAGAGTGACTGTGGGCACAGACCACCACTATAAGGCTCCATTCACACATCCTGTTTTTCTTTCCTGATTCGATCCTGACCCTGATCTGGATCCATTCATTTCAATGGGTCCTGAAAAAATCAGGATCGAATCAGGAAAGAAAAACAGGATGTGTGAATGAAGCCTAAGGGTCCATTCACACAAACGTATATTTGCGGGCCCGCATTACTGCGGACCCGCAAATATACGGGGGCTGCCCGGCGTGTGTTCGGCAGTGCTCGGAACACACGCCATTCGGCCACATTGAAAATGCCTATACGTGTCCGTGCACACGGACAAGTATAGGACATGCTTCAAATGAGCCACGGCACGGAGCTAGCTCTGTGCCGTGGCTCCCGGCCCCATAGAGGTGAATGGGGCCGCATCTATTCCCGCAATTTTGCGGATAGATACGGCCCCATTCACACGGTCGTGTGAATGGGGCCTAACACTGTAGAGTTTGTACCCAGTATCCAGTGAGAATCAGAATGCAGGTGGTTAGTTAAGAACGATATTTGCCTATGTTTTATGGCCAGAATTTTGTTTGCCATACTCAATAGGTAATTGCTTACGGCACCCTAAATTATTAAGATTTGCATCCAAATAAAAGTGGAATGTATTAGTTACTAGCAGAAAGTCCCGGCTTTGCACGGGTGTATTTCATCTATTTCATTTAATGTTTCTGTGTGTCATTAAAAGATATTGACAGTATCCCCCATAACAGTGACCTCTACAGTACCCCGCCCCCTTAACAGTGAACTCCACAGCCCACACCCTTTAACACTGACCCCCTCCCCCACTGCTCTACCTCCTTAAAATCGGACCTTTACAGCAGCCCTTCCCCTTAACTTTGACCTTCACAGCAGCCCTCCCCTTTAACAGTGAGTTTTACAGCACCCCGCCCCTTAACGCTGACCTCCATAGGGGACCGCCCCTTTATCTGTCACCTCCACTGTTCCCTGCCACCTTACCAGAGACCTTCACAGCACATGTCCCTTTAACAGTGACTGCCACAGTACCCCATTACCTTAACAGTGATCTCCATACCCTGCTGCCTTAACAGTGATCTCCACAGCAGCTGCCCCTTTAATAGTGGCCCCTGCCCACTTAACAATGATCTCCACAGCAGCCTACCCTTTAACAGTAACATCCACAGTGAACAGTGACCTCCACAGTGCCTGCCTGTGTGCCAAATTTGGTGCAGATCAGTCAAGTTGTTTGGTCGTGCATAATGAACAGACAGACAGACAGAAACTCATTTTTATATATATATATATATATAGGAGATGAAGTTACAAAAGTATTCAAAATCAGATGGCTTGAAAAATGTAGAATGATTTTCGTGTGACATCCCCTTTAATAGAATTTTACAAAATTAGTTTTTTCCATTTGTACTGTATTTTAAAAACATATTTCCTTGCAATGTGTTTGTTATGCCAACGGTATATCTTATAGAGAGGAACAAGCTAAGTACATAAACTGAGATATTACTTCAAATGATAGTTAATGGATGGTCTGCTGAAAATGTCCTATTCTTTGCATTATAGTAATATTTTTGTGTATGTGATAATCCCTCTCTTAAAGGGAATATGTCAGCAGTTTTGAAAATTCTAAACTGCTGACAGCACTAGATGGGGCACTAGAAAGAGCAGTACAACCATACATTTTGTGGAGCTCTTGTTATTAGTTGTAGTTAGAATATAAACTTTTACGCGGACCGACTTCTGATAATAAAAGATCTACAAAACCTCTAACTGCACTCCCCAAGTTTAGCATGGTGCGGACAGAAAACTGCTGACAGATTTTCTTTAATGATTTGCTGATAATTCTGAAACCCTGAAATCAGTTGTTAGAGGGGGAGGTGCACCCAGCAGCAAGTGTTTAATTTCCGTACAGCATCAGTCCAGGGGAAGGTCCCATTAAAATGAACTGGCTGTCCATGCAGGTCCTCCAGAGTAAGGGACTGTCTTTGTAGCCACTCTCTGCTCAAATAAGGACCCAGAATTCTGTAATGGAGTGATATTAGGGAATTCTGGGTGCTCCTTCAATGCAAGAGTTTGATATTACTCTGTCAGTTTGTAGTAATTGCTGGGGAGAAGATAGGCGTTTTACAAAGGACATCTGCATTTAATTCTTTAAGAGAATCCTATTTTTCTATTTAACACACATCTTTGTGTGATCTTGTATCAAAGAAGGAATGCCTTACAATACAGTTAATGTTTATCAGCTTTTTCCTTTACTGGAAGCATCTCCTCCCTTATGTCTGACGTCTTTCTCCAACCTTTCTTTCACAATTTCCCCACTGGCAGAAAACATGTGCATAATAAAGTGAATATTATATAATTTAATTATTACATATTATAATGTAAATGTGACTCAACTTACCCTAATGCAGAATCAGTGGGAGCACTGAGTGTTTCCCTGCTTAATTTCTGTCTAAACTCCATCCACAGTAGGGGCCTTGTGACCGAGTCGGATGTAGATATTACGCTTCTGCTGCATCCCGCAGCTGCTTCAAACATACGTGAGTTTAGCATGTCATGTGACCCTGTGTGTCACAGCCTGTGACATCACAAGGTCCCTACAGTGGATAGAGTGTGGACTCAATTAATAATTAGGGGTTGTGTGTAAACTTCAACCACCATAGCGACCTTATAATGTCACAGGGTCATGTGACATTAATGTTAAAGGGGTTATCGACCCTTGAAATGCCACCCCATATGCCCGGGCCCCTCACACACAATGTACTTACCTGACTCCCCAGATCCCCACACGTCTGCCGCTGCTTCTCTCCGTGCGTGGATGAAAATATCTGATGTCAGGAGGGGGCAACCAATAGCAGACGGTGACCGGGACTAGTCATCCCCGATGCTAGGGAGGCTCGTCAGTGCCTGCCATTGGCTGCCCCAAACCCCTGCCCATATGGGGGGCATTTCAGGGGTCGGATAACCCCTCTAATTAATTTTTTTCTCCGCTGTGTATTTGTGCGATTAAGACCCTTCACACTCTCTTCTCCCTCTGCCCTGCTACGTAATGTGTAATATGTGCATTGCTAGTAGGCTTGAGCGAACCAAGCTTTGGATCATAGATCCGAAGTCAATGCATTCAAAAAAATTTTTTAAAACAGGAATCCTAAGCCGGTACCGAACCCGACTTCAGATTCCTGTTTTAAAACATTTTTAAAGTTGTAGAATTGAAGCTCAAGGTTATCCACTGAAGTCTCACAGGACTTCGGACTTAACGAATTTTGCCTCAGCGAAGCACATAGATTTTAATGCTGTACAGAGAGAGGTCTCCGTGCAGCATTAAAACAAAGTTTTTGAATGAATTGACTTTGGACCTATGATCCGAAACTGGAATCACTCAACACTAATTGCTAGCTTACAAGAAGGTATACCTGTACATAGAAACATTGCGTGGGGCGTGCTGGGTCATACACAATGGGAACGTTCTGTCAGGGAAGCGATCACCATCTGCACATCATTATTTATTCTTTCTCTGGAGCTGGTACCAAATGATCCACGGCCTGGGACTGATCCACTCCCCATAATTGGGGACCTCTGTTTTACAGAAAAGACAGTCTTCTTTTTGAAAGATATGTCCCCTCCCGGCAAACAGCTGTTGGGCAACATTTTTGGTAATGATAGTCAATGGTGTCATACTGCGAAACAACAGTTGCACAGAAATCCAACTTGGATAGATTTTTTGCGATTGTCGTGTCGCTTTCACAGAATGTCACATGTCGCAGTGTGACAGGATTGACTATCATTATTAAAAATGTTGCCCAACTTTTCTTCGACAAGAAGTTGCGCAACACATGTCGCCAGGTAGTCCTAGCCTTAAGCTCACATGCAAATTACGCGTACTGTAGGTGGTCAGTATGATCACAAAATCATTGTTGACATCCTCTACTGAAAATAATGTTCTCGTTCTACTACAAAAATGCTTAAACAGGTTTTCCAAACACCTTTAAAATGTGACAATGCAAACAGCTAAAGCAAGTAAAAAAAACAACACCAAACCCCTATTCACCTTTTAAATGTCGCACTGGTCTGCTTAGCTGCTGTGGTCTCCACCACTGCGATCTCCATTTGGCCTGCAGCAGTCACATGCCATTCTTGTGACCTCTGAAGCCAGTCACTGGCCTCAGCGGTCACATGCTGTTCATGAACACGTGATCACCGTGAACGCTGCAGGCCTAGACGGTATCAGAGCGGCTCTTTGGACTAGAGGGATATTTAAAAGGTAAGTAAGGCTTTTTGTATTTATTTTACACAGCCCCCTGCTCGCTACCAAATTTTAAAAAAATCTTGGAAACCTCCTTTATTCTGTTCTCTGCTATATGTGGTGATCAAGCAGTAGTACACATGAGCTGCACAGGATACATATAAAATACTGCAGAAGTGCCATCTTTACAAAGAAATCAAAAATAAGATTACCACCAAGATAAATTCAGTCATATATTACAAGCACACGAAGTATGAAAGAGAAGACTGTTCAGGATAGGTCTGACTCCTGACACCAACGCCGCTTAGCTGATCGAAGAGAAGGTTGCGCACTTGCGACCACTCCATTCTTGTCATTGTTTACCTGGTCACCATCAACATCGCAGTGGCGATCATTGAAGTTACAGCTCCCCCTTATCCCATTCACTCGAATGGAACAGAGCAGCTATAATTACACTGCCCCACCGATCTGATATCGATGACCATATGCTGAGGGTAGGTCATCAATATGAGAAAACCGGACATTCCCTTTAAAGACTGTTAAGGAGTTGTCCCTACATAGTAAATGCTGCTTGGACAATGTTAGAATGGTAACACTCGGTTATCAATCATTTCAGAATTTCTTAAAGGAATAATAGAGCAATGTTACAATAAAAAGATGCCCCAGAATTTTTCTATTATGGGGAGTACAAGTATTTACTAATAGAGACTTGTATGGAGATCTGTCAGATCCTCTTTATATGAAGAGGCTGGTTTTGTAAAATTTAATTTACTGAAATGTGTTGGCCAAAGGCAGAACATATTGGAAGGCGTCCGCTTTTTCGTTTTAATGATCATTTTTATTTTGCTTATAAATGAGCAAGGTGTTTCCTTTCCTTATCCAGTGTTTATGCGTTAAATCATTTGCACACATTGATATGATCCCTACTACAATACTAAATATCTTTATCTGAGGGAAATCCTTCTGATATCTACAAAGAATACTTCATGTACTAGTTCAGGTCATATTTATTTCACTTCTATTGTTAATTAGGGGTACCGCCCGAGGGCGTCTTTTATCATGCTTGTAGTGTTATTGGCCACATCACTGGTAAATTAGATCTGAGCTTCCATGTGACCCACCGCTGGTAGACAGATATTTTAAGAGTTCATTTCAGTTCTAATTTCATCATTTAAGTACAATAATTTAGGACTATAGATAACAAACTTTTAATTCATTTAACCTCTTGTTTGTCATTAAAGCAAGTGGCTTTTATCATGTAGAGAAAGTTAATACAAGGCACTAATGTATTGTTATTATCCATATTGCTTCCTTTGCTGGCTTGATTCTTTTTTTCCATCGCAATATACAATGCTTGTTTCCATGGTGATGACCACACTGCAATCCATCAGCGGTGACCGTGGGCGCTCACATAGCCTGGTGCTTTTTTCTATAGTGTGCAAGCACAGCCTCTGCTAATGGATTGTAGGGTGGGTGGTCATAACCATGGAAATAGGCAATGTTGCTGTAATGGAAAAATGAATCCAGCCAGTAGAGGAAGCAATATGGATAATCGCAATACATTAGTGCCTTGTATTAACTTTATCTACATAATAAACAACCCCTTTAAGACTCTGGTAAAGCAACAACTATTGATAATTATACCTATTTTTGCTGTAAAGCAAAGGTTTCCAAACTTTTTATTTCTGTGAGTCATGTTGCGCTGGTAAGGCCCCTATACATACTAAACTATTGTTGCCTGAACCTGCCATTTTCAGTGGAACCAGCCAACAATCTAATTTATATGGGGAGCTCTGCTCTTTGACCGTGCCAGGCAAGATGACAGAAACCTGGCCCTGTCAATCAAGAAGGAGAGGGAGAGGCTGACAGAGCAGGTCTTAAGTTTTCAGGGTCTTAACGGTAGTTATTGATGAGTTATGCTCAGGATAGGTCATCAATATGAGATCAATGGAGGGTTGACACCTGGCACACCCACTGAATAGCTTTTATGGGTAGCTATCCATACTAGAATATAGAGCAGGAAGCAGGTGGCTCCAAACACTGTGTAGTGACCGTCCTGGGGTACTGCAGCTCAGCTCTCATTCTAGTGAATAGGAGCTACACTGCAGTACGCTAGAGCAAGAAACTACACAGTGGACGCTGCTTCTAGCCATGTTCACTTTATCGTTTCGGTGTCAGACATTCACCGATCTGATATTGATGACTTCTCCTGAGAAAAACCTTGTTAATTTCTCGTTTGCATATTGATTACAAGTAATTTTTCTCCAAAATGAAGCAACAGGTCACTAACAGGTCCGCAAAACATGAGCGTCGGCCCTGTGCGGTCTGCATCGCATTGTGGACCCCTTCACTTTAATGGGTCCACGATCCGCAAGATGCAGCAAAACATAGGACATGTCCTTTCTTTTGTGGTATGGAGGACCTGGAAGCACACGGAAACACATGAAGGCTTTTCCCTGTGCTTCTGGGTCCGTGTCTCTGCACCTCAAAGAATGGAACAAGTCCTTTCTTTCGCCGCATATTG
Organism: Rhinella marina; assembly: GCA_900303285.1. Classification (NCBI taxonomy): domain Eukaryota; kingdom Metazoa; phylum Chordata; class Amphibia; order Anura; family Bufonidae; genus Rhinella; species Rhinella marina. The sequence continues at coordinate 124,607 of ONZH01018435.1, forward strand.
CGGATCGCAGACCGTTGAAGTCAATGGGTCTGCACTGTGCTGCAGAGTGGACACTACTGGTGCCTGTGTTTGCAGACCCTCGATTTGTGGTCCTCAACACAGGCATACTGGCCCCACAGTGTCGTGAATGGGGCTTTGTTTTCCCTTTAGTGGTTTCTCTAAAGTGATACACTGATTTAGATATGGATTTAGGGCATAACATGTCACACTCTGTTTGCATGTGGTTCTGTTCATTTAATTGTTTCATTATTGTGTTTTGTAGGTGTAGCAAGCAATGCCGATGCACATCCATCTCCGCAAAATATACCCTCTGTAGACCCATCACTGTACAATGCACAACCACAAGGTATGGAAAACAGGAAAAGTTGTTGTGTTCAATTATATATACTGTACGTTGTAATACAATCAAAGCCAACACAAAAATGGTTATTTCTACAACTGATGGTGTGATGTACAAAGAGGTCAGGTAGTGATGAAGTCACAGATTACAGAAGAATGCACCTGCCTATCTAAGAAAGTATGCCTAATTTACAGGAACCACAGTGCTAACTTGGTGCTACCCGTATATATTGCAAATCCCTGTTTCGCTAAATGAACCCCCTCCTTGTCCTCCTTGGACCCCACACTAAGATTAACCATTTTTTTTTTACAAACTTTTTATGCGCAAGAAATGAAGTAGCTCTAGTCTTCTACCTGCTCTTATACTCAGACTGCTTGTTTTAGACCTAATAAAGTATGTGCCATGTGTAATTATGGCATACTAGAAGAAAAACAGAAGAATGCTTTATAGAGCAATAGTATCCGTGTAAGTAATGGAAGCTGACTGACACCAGGAACACCGGCTCATGTGCTCACCTTGCTGATATGTGCAGAGGTACATCACTTACTACACCTGTATAGATGGAAGGCGCGCTGCAAAACCACTGTAATCCAAGTCCAGTAGAGATAAAGCAGATAAAAGCAGATCTGTCACCATCAGCTTCATACAATGAACACATTTCAGTTATCTCTCCACTGTCTGAAGACGGGAATGCTAAATACCACAAAACATTTTGCTCATGTGCAGTCAGAAATAAAAGATATAACTTCTAGCTGACAGCGTAATCCAGGGTCTTCTTTTATCTACGTACATGTACTGTGTACAGTAGTTGTGCGCATACAGCGAAAGGCTGGGTAAAAATGGCCTTTGTCCAGAGATTCAGTGACGCACTCCCATCCATCAAGACACACAGAGATACAGCTAGGTACTGATGTACTATTATTCACTATATACACTTACCTGGAAGGGGGAGGGTTTAAACTGCAAACATCATTTGCTCTGAATTTCACTCAAAATCTAAGTCATGCATTATCATATCTACACATATATTTGATCAAAATTCCATCCTACCTACCATTCAGTGCTATTATGTTCCTTTCCAACCTCTAACATCAGTTCAACAAGGCCAACTATACACATGTGGTTTTAGTAGCTCAAGAAGTAGTAGAGGAATTTATGGGGGCATTTATCAAACTGGTGTAAACTGGAACTGGCTTAGTTGCCCATAGCAACCAATCAGATTCCTCCTTTCATTTTCCTAAGGAGCTGTCAGAAATGAAAGGTGGAATCTGATTGGTTGCTAGGGGCAACTGAGCCATTTCAACTTTACACTAGTTTGATAAATGACCCCATAAATTGTTCTCTTTAGTGCTTTCATAGATTAATCTCAATCCCCAATGATCCTGACGTTTATGCAGCCACTTAAGTTATTATTTCTGGGCAGCAGATCGTGCAATCTAAACAGCAGTCTGCTGCCCAGAAACAATGCAGCTGTATGGGGACGAGCGATCGCAGTAGCAAATGCGGAGGTCTCCTCCACTGAACAAGCAGCCGACTATGGGAATGCTTTCTTCCCGACTATCTGCGCCCATTGCACCATGTAAATGCAGCTTAAGCTATTTTTGGCACTTGGGAACACAGACAATCAACACTCAATCAAATGAGGTGATTAATTGCAAGCAATTTTAGATAAATGATAGTGATCATGCCAATTAGGCCTTACCCGGCTCCTGTCTGCCTTCTAATGGGCCCTTTACAAGCACTGAGAATCCACTAGATAATCACATAGGAACTCTCGTTAGAGATTATCTGGCAGAGTAAAGGTGCTGCCAGTTACCCGATGAATGAGCAAAACTTTTGTTCATCAGGTAATAGATCATTTGTGCGGACATAAAAATCGTTTGCTGGCAGCAGATCGTGTTGTGTAGACTATGGAGGAGATTGCTGCATGTAAATGCAGTGGTTTCCTTCACTGGCGAGCAGGTGCTTGCCGCTTCCTTCCCGACTATCGCCTGATGTTTTATCCCATCTAAAGGGACCTTTAACACATAGACATTATTGCTTGAAACCAGCAGTTCTGGGAAAATGACCCAGCTGCTGCTCTAAGGCACAGAATTTCTAGTAAGAAGTCACTTACTGTGCCCTGTGTAAAGTAGGTTGTTCATGCTACCCACACCAGGAAACGGCAAAAATATAGTAATAGTAAAAATATAGTAATTACTTTGTTGTCCTCACCCAATGCATTCTTTGATAGTTTAGTAACAATGGAGCAGGCACATTTACTGATCCTGTGTAATATTCAGTCAGTGTAAATGTACTGTAGACAGTCATTCTAAAGATGCTCATGCTGGATGAGAAATTTGGTACAACTTTACACCTTTTTGTCTAACTTTACAGCACCTGTTGGTTGGCTTACTTTGCACCAAAAGTTTGGGGGAGATATATCATCTACCTGCACCACTTTTTGTGGTGTAAAAAAGTTGCAAACACAGCATTTGTGACTTTATAAATGTCACTTGCGCCAAAATGTGTTTCAAATAATATTCTGCACCACCCTTGCCACTTTCTGAAAAGGGGTTATGGCAGGGATTGGGATTTCACTCTGGCGCACAGGTTGCTGTGGATGATGTGCCTGCACCCCATCATAAACTAGGCGCATCATCTGGCAGCACAGAAGATTTCAAAGACCAGTGTAAAGCGCCGGTCTTTGATAGATCTCATCCTTTGTGCCTAAATGTTCATACAATTTTGGTGAATGGTGGTGCATCTCAAACCACCCCCCTTTCCTGCTAAAGACCCCTTTACACTGCTCAATTGAGTGACCGCACTAACAATCCATTACCTGATGAATGAGTCCCATAATCAGTGGCACCTTTACACCAGCAGACTATTGTAACCATGAGGAGAGTCTGGCAGTTCACTGAGCACTAAGGTTGCTTCTGTGTAACAGTGATAGGTAGACCACATGCCCATAGTCAGGAACTGAGGTAGTAACATAGAAACCTCTGCATGTTAGGCTAGGGCTACACAGCGACACTGGTCGAGGCCAGGATTGCTGAGCAGTGGTGATGCCATAGAAGTGAATGGCTGTGTTGGATTTCTTGCGACTGTCACAATGATCCAATTCATTTCTATGGGATCTCTACTACTTGGCGATTCTGATGCACGACCGTGTAGCCCTAGCCTTACACACAGGCAAATTCTGAAGATGAAGACAGATTCTCCTTAGCAACGCTGTTTAGACTCTTTATACCCTGTTTTCTAGTAGAAAGAAACATCTTTCACTAATAAAGTTCATTACAAATATATTTAACATCCGTGTCCCTACACTGTATTAAAAACAAACCGAAACGACAGTTATATTATACTATATAAGTCACACACCTTTCCTGCTAATAAATGCATAAAAACATAATAAACACATGATAACAGCATTTAGCTCAGTTTTTTGCACCAATTAAGCCAAATTTCTGGCAAATTTAGCTTTGTAAATCTCCTCCATTGTGCTTGATTTTATTATTAAAGGGGATAGGTCATCAATATCAGATCAGTGGGGAGACTGTGCACACATGCTGTCTCCCTTCACTCCTACTGCCCACGGCTGCTGTCTATGGTAAGGACGGTAAGCCGGTAAGCGGTGAACAGGAAGAGAGAAGGGAGACGGTAGAAGAGCGTCGTCTCCTCATACAGCTTGTCGGTAGAGGTCCCAGGTGTCGGACCCCCGTTGATCTGATATTGATGACCTATCCTGAGTATAAGTCCTCAATAGTAAAAGCCCGGTCAACCCTTTTAAGAAATCTTTAAGTGACAGCTGTGGCATAATCACAAGTGACAATTCACACTCAAATCTATAGTTCTGATACAGTAACTGTAATTTGGCATTTGCCAACATGTTACATATTGGTCCGGCCAAATCTAACTTAACATTTTCACTAGTATGTGATGTTTTAAATGGCAATTTAAAGTTTGCTGCATCTTGGATGTATAACACTTTAAATGTCATGCTAAAGTTTTCTACATGTGTACATGCTAATATTTTACTTTTGCTAGCTTTATCTTCAAGCGGTTTCATTTTCTTACTAGTTTTTGCATGTATTTTATATTGGTGTATGTGATAACCCTACCTCAATTTAGCAGTGACTTTTACCGAACATTAGCCTGACTTAAAACATGTTCTAATATAATTTTACTTGCTGGAATTTGTTAAGATCGGAAGAAATACTGTTATGAAGAAAAGCTGTAGTAAGCTTTCTTAACATGAACCACTTACAATGATATAGTGGCTTTTCACCCGACTGTTGAACCTTGTAAGATGTTTTTCCAGCCATGCATACAGGGTCTTATAAGCAATCTAGAGGTATGACATCACACTCTTTGCTCTCAGATCTTGGATTTTGTGCCATTTATAATGGGAAGTAATCTGTTTTCTCTGAACTAACCCTAGATTATGTCACAATGTCTTGAAATTTTGCTAAAAGATTTACACATGCTATTGTATTCAAATAATGTGTTGCTGGAGAAATCTTGCAGCATTTTTTTCTGTGGAACATTTGTATGTGAAGGTTCTCATTCATCCAGGTCGTGGGATATCAGTAGAAATATGTCATAGCAACTTGACTTGTATTTTTTCCTGAAGATGTTTCACTAGTCATCCAACTGATGTTCTCAATTAGAATGGCTTGTATGAAAATTTTCCTGCATTAAATTCAGAGACATTTGATATGGGACATTTATGGCTTATTTAAAGTGAAAATGCCATGTGTTATCTGCTGCCTTAACTGAGAGCAGGCTGTGGTAGAGGGAGAAAAGCAGAGCTCTGTGATTTAAAGAAGGGTTTCTGAATAAGAAGCAGAGTAAACCTTGACCGGTCTCTTGGGATAGACAGCGAAACTACTAATTACCCCTGCCCACAATTAGGCCCCATTCAGACGAGCGAGTTCCACGCATCGGACTCGCAGCATGAGTATGCAGCAGCTCCCGTCCTGACCTTCCAGCACTGATGGGGTTACATAGCATTGTATTGATTTATGATGCTATGTAACCCTTACAGTTCTGGAAGGTATTGGATAACACAGACAGCATTATGTCAGTCTAAAAGGGGCCATAGTGATTGACAGCCTTCTATACATATACTGAATACTGAAAATAGGGGGGGGATGTGTCAGTGCGTCTTATAAAGCGAATACATTATGAAAAGCGTATGCATTATGAGCAGGAGTGTGAAGCACTGTGAGCACTTCCCATAATCGCCCTCCCTGGTTGTCTTCCCTGGGGTTGCGCTTCACTGCAGGTCCTGGATGTAGTGCACACACTATGACACAATGCTGCATGCAGTGCAGCGTGGGCCTGAAGAAGACAAGGGTGTGTGACTTCTGGACCTGGAGAGGAGAGGCTGACCAGGAGAGTTACAGGGAGAACCATGAATGACAACATGTGGCATATGCCCTCCCTTCAGAAACTGTGCCTCAAAGCAGTATTCCAACATGATAACGACCCTAAACACACCTCCAAGACGACCACTGCCTTGCTATAAAAACTGAGAGAAAGGGTGCTGGACTGACCAAGCATATCTCCAGACCTAAAACCTATTGAGCATCTGTGGGGCATCCTCAAATGAAAGGTGGAGGAGCGCAAGGTCTCTAACATCCACCAGCTCCGTGATGTCCAGTGGCAACCTATGAAGCTCTAGTGAACTCCATTCCCAAGAGAGTGCTGGGAAATAATGGTGGCCACATAAAATATTGACGCCTTGGACACAATTTGGCCATTTTTACTTAATGGTGTACTTACTTTTGTTGCCAGCGGTTTAGACATTAGTGGCTGCAGGTTGAGTTATTTTGAGAGCACACCAAATCTACACTGTTATAAAAGCTGTACACTGACTACTTTGCATTGTATCAAAGTGTCGTATCTTCAGTGTTGTCCCTTGAAAAGATATAATAAAATAGTTACAAAAATGTGAGGAGTGTACTAACTTTTGTGAGATACTGTAAGTGAAGTTTTTAATTTTAAAAGTCTGATCTAATGTCCGATGGGGGTCTGATATGGAAGTCTGATAGGGGTCTGGCATGGAAGTCTGACCTGAGGTCTGATGGGGGTCTGGTATTGAAGTCTGATAGGGGTCTGGCATGGAAGTCTGACCTGAGGTCTCATGACAGTCTGGCATGGAGGTCTGATGGGGATCTCGCCTGGAGGTATGATCTTAGGTCTGATGGGGGTCTGATGTAAGGTCCTGATTTGGGGGTCTGAACTGAGTTCCTGATATGGGGGTCTGATTTGAGGATCTGATATGAGGTCTGGTAAAAAAAAAATTTTCTTATCTTCCTCCTCTAAAACCTGGGGTGAGTCTCATCATGTCTTATAAAGCAAAATACGGTACATTCAGGCAGATTTACTAATTCCATCTTTACAAAATTAGTCTACACCACTAAAGATGGGCTAAATTTATGACAGTGGCTCATGCTGTATGCTAAATTCTTTTCTTAACCTAGTTATAAACCAAATCTAGTTATAAACCAATATTCTTTTATACGGCAGTCCCTAAGGGGCCTTAGGCTTGATTGGCGCCTTTTTATGTTGGTCTAATTGCTGCGCTGATCTCCCGTGCAGCAAAAAGCAAGCACTCAGCTCTGTTATGACAACCATGCTCCTGGTCTTATGGCACGGTTCGGCAGAAGCTCCGATCACAAACATTTAACCCCTTAGATGCCATATTCAATAGTCAACTGCTGCATCGTAGTCGTTTTAGAGGGAGAGTGATCACCCATTAGCACTACCTTGTTTGAAATTTCTGGGTGCTGATGAAGGCCAATGAAGGCCCCCAAGTCTACCTTCAGTGTATGCAATTTAGATTGCCTGTCAGTTTCCTACTAACAACATAATACCTTTATTACATAACTAGTACAATTTATTATAGAAGTGATCCCATGTCAAAGAATTAAAAGTAAGAATTAAAGTTTAAAAAAAACAAACACCTTCCATGCTTTTTAATGAAAATACCCATCTACATTTGGTATCACTGCATACTAGAGATGAGCGAACGTGCTCGAAACTGATGAGGAGGATGGAAGCGGCTGGGGAGCCGAGCGGTACAGTGCTCGTTTCGAGCACGTTCGCTCATCTCTACTGCATACATAATGCTTCAAACTATACAATTATGAAATAACTTATCCTGCATGCCGAACGCCGTTAAAAAAAAAAACAAATAAGTATCTGATCGGTGGGGTTCCGACACCTGTTTGAGAAGGCAGCAGCACTCCCAGTAGCGCCATGGCCTTCTCAGTGCTTCTTCTAGGCCAGTGACGACACTTTCATCGGTCACGTGGCCTAGGAGCAGCTTAGGCCCATTCAAGTCAATGGAGCTAAGCACCATACCAAGCGCATCCTCTATACGATGCACGGCACTGTTTGGTAAGCTGCAAGAAGGCCATGGTGCTCACAGGAGTGCCAATGCCTTCTCAAATAGCTGATTAGTGGGGGTCCTGGGTGTTCGACCCCCACCAATCAGATACTGATGACCTATCCAGAGGATCGTTCATCAGTTAAAAAATCGTGGAAATCCATTTTAATGTCGCAAAATTTACAACAGAAAACCACAATGGGGGGAATTTATCACAGGCTTTGATAATCTCTGTGCTGCTGGAGGTTGCGCCTAATTTATGGCATGGTGCCCTGGACTGAAATTTTCAGCAGCTTACGCAAGAAGACTGGCATAAAAGAAGATAAATTTGCTGAGCCTGCTGGCCCAGCCCCCCTTCCCACACTCGCCAAACCAACCATCCTGTAAAATTCCTGAGATCTGACATGCAGATTGTCCGTTTTCCTGGACAAGTCTAACAACCCTCTACTAAGCTCTTGCATTCATAAGTGTCCATAACAATAATATTACTGTTAAACCAGTGCGTATATTATTACTGATTATTTTTTGCTCATGCGTTTCAAAGCATTTAAGGGCCATTTTGTTTGTTGCACTGTAGGGTGTTGTAACTTCAATAAGTCCAAACCCCTTACACAGGGTGTATATAGAAATCATTGTGCCCCACAGCAAGAATCTAAATTGGGGCCCCCATCCATAATCCCACCCTCTACCCATTCCTGGCCCCTCCCTTTCTCCATGAGCTGTGCTTGCTGCTGTGTCTTATATAGTGAGCCGTCAGGGCTGGACTGGCATTATAAAACCCCTGGCACACAAACCCCACCAGCCAACATATGATATTGTATAATAATAATGATGCACACTGCGGAGACTAATTTTGCTTTACTTGCTCATGCCCCTATGTCAACCATCAATATAAGAAAGGAAATAAAAGTAGAACACAAAAAGCTTAATCACATGGTCAGGGACATACATTACCCTTCCCAATGTATATATTATACATTGCATCTGTTATACAAGGGAATTGGGGAGGGGGGGGTCAGAGCACATGAAAAGAAAATGGGAGGACCTCTTTTTACCACTGCATTCTAGACTCAATGGAGAGCTTACCTTGCAGTTCTTCTCCATGCTGTCCAGGGTTGAAGGACCTGTGATGATGGATCATGGCAGATGCACTTTTCTAACCCGGGAACTACACCATTCTTTGTGTAATTCCTTTACTAGATGGGCCGATGATGATGATGATGTCATCACAGTTCGTGGCAGCTAAACTTCCTAACTTGGGAATTACACAATTATCTGTGCAGTTCCTTTAGTAGATGGGACAGGACCTGTGATGACTTCATCACAAGTCCTTTAGCTTTCAGCACTGATGATAGGGAGTCAGACTCTGGTCTGGAACCTGTATTGAATGTAATTAGGGGGCAGGGCATATCATCCACTGCAGGCCTCCTTTGCCCACGGAAACTATAACAGCTGCGTGGTCTGCCACCACTTGGAGGTACTTCAGTGAAGTAAAATGAGCAGTCATCTTTCTGTGCCAGTCTGTGCATAAGTCTGAGTTCATAAGATTTACTGACCAGGAGAACAACTTACTTAGAAAATATTCTGCACGGTTGATTATAATGCCAGATAATGTGCCTTTCTTTACAGTTTTTCAGTAGAATAGTCAGTGACCTTCCTCAACTTCTTCTGAAAATATTAACTTGTTGTAACTGACATTACATTTATCTTCTTCAGGATTCCAACTGCCCAGATGATAACCAAATATAAATACTGGAAAAAGATAGTAGAAGCTATTTGTTGACTGTAAATTATGTCCTGAGTGCTCTCTGATGTACCCCAGATACGTTCATGCATGAGCAACGCTAGAAATCTCAAACCGTTTTATGAATTAAAGTCACAGTCTTATATAGTAAGTTAAAGGGGATTGGCTCCTTAAAGCAGTGGCTAGGGAATGTTAAGGTAAAAGATTGTCCTCTGATAAGGCACAGAGCCATGTTTTTTTTTTGTTATTTCTTATTAATAAGACTGATTACAGTGAAAGGGCTGCATGACCAGGAAAGGCGTACATCTATAATGTTCAGAACCGTAAAGCATGTAGTGGAGATGCTATATAACGCACAACACAACATGTTAATAAAAATGTTTAGCAGATTGTCTGCACCACTGCCTCATTCGTTACTTTTCGACTTTCATCAAAGTTATCTTGTTTCAGCAGATGTGATGTGTGTTCTGGTATAGAAATTGAACCCAAGTGTAAAAATTTAGAACATTCCAGCAGTTGTGCACTGACTTGGCATGTTTTTCTTGTGCACAGTCTGTAATCCACAGTAGACTAGATGACCCCAACTCATTTTTCAAATGTCCTTTTGAAATGCATAACAGTGACCTTATATATTATGCCAGGGTCACCTCTAACACTCCTTACTTTGCAATCAGTTTACCTAAATCAGTTTTTTTCCAATAGCTGGATTCTGCGCATTAGGTCAGTTTAGTGAACTTTTTTTTTGCAGTTCTGAAACTGTTGCTGGTGATGCATGTCTGTAAGGTTTGCCTTCTATAGAGGCTCAAAACAGTTGTCCGGTTTCAAGAAACCAAGCAATACATGGGCATTACATGGGCAGCTCTTTACATTGGTCTTTTAAAGTAACTTGTCTTCCTGTGTGATTAGAACAGGTTTTGTGTGTGCTAATAGGACAGCGGCCATTTTGTTTTCCCTGATGATTGCTCCCCAGACAATACTAACCATTATAAATAATGAAAGGTATTTGAGAATATATTTATAATAAAGTAATATTTAAGTATTTTCATTTTCTTAATTCCTGGAGAACTCCTTTACTAGTTTTTTTTTCTACGTTTTACTACGTTTGTGCAATAAAACACCCTTTAAAAAAAAAAAAGAAAATCTTTTTGCATCGCTGCATCCCAAGACCAATAACTTTTTTTTATTTTTCTTTCTATGGAGTTGTGTGAGGGCTTGATTTTTGTGGGACGGCTTGCAATTTTCTTTGGTATCATTTTGGCTTAAATAACACTTTTTGATCGCATGTTAAGTTTTCTCGGCGACAAATAGGGATGAGCGGATCGGATATTTCATCCGAAGTCGATTTGCAAAAAACTTTGTTCTAATACTGTATGGAGCGGGAGCTCCGATGAGCTGAAATGATTACTTCACGAGACTTCGCGTAATAACTTCAGAAATTGATTTTTACTGTAAAAAACCATTTCCCGAACTTGGTTCGGTTCCAAGTGGGAGATATTTTATTTTTGGATTTTTTTCATTGAAAAACATAATTTAAATATAAAAAACACATATTTTTTATTAGAATTTTTTAATTAATATTTTTTTTCTTTTTTAACCGCTTAATAATCCCACAAGGAGACTATAACAGACAATCTTTTGATTGCTTCTAAAATACGATGCACTATCCCTTTAGTGCATTGCATTTTAATGTCAGCACTATACTGACATTGACCTGTAGGCTGCTCCAGAGGGGAGAACACTCAAGGTAGGCTGAAAAGGGGAGTCGGACCCCCACCGATCAGATATTGATGACCTATCCTGAGGATAGGATAACAGTATGTAATGGCTGCACAACCTCTTTAAGTTCAAGCTGGGTTGGAGCAGCTGAATGAACCCGTTTAATCATGGAGGCTGTAGAAATAATCTGTCCTCTGATATGGGTTTTCTGAGAGTGCCAAATCCTATGGGAAAATTTTTGAAAAGTTTAGAAAGTGAGGAATCATGTGAACTGTTTCTGCGATTTTTATACATCCGAGAACTGCCTACTGCTTTCTGCTGCTAATCAAGTCGCTATTTCCCTTCCTCACCCCTAAATGAAGTGTTACCAGCACTGTTGAACATGCTGCAGTCCAGCAGCACAGTTCTCAGAAATTATTACTTTAGGGACATGTATGTGGAATCATTTACCGCACTGGTGCACAACCTTTTTTTTTGTCTAAGGACCTCATTGTGACATCCCTCATTACATGGAGAGATGTGCTGCTGATGATCGTACATCGTACCTGATAAAGATGCCAATCAGTCGACAAATCAATGGAACATTTGCTCGTTCATCGGCTGATCAACGGTATAATTATACAGGCTAATTGTCAGGAATGGATGTTCTTATAAACACTTGCTTCCAGTAATTTGCCTGAAAATCATGTAGTATAGTGGCATTTCCTTCTATGCCTCCTGTTCATAAATGAGCACTTTACTTCTCTGCAGAGAGGATGACGCACATTTTTTTTGGTGGTAGGGGGGCTGTTAGCTTTTTTTTTTTTTTTTCTGTCCAAACTTTAGTTCCTTAGGCTTTAAATATGCAAACTGATGGCAAAATAAATGATTAACTCCTTGGATACTGGAGGTTTTTGCGTTTTCATTTTTCCTCCCTGTCTTCACTGAGCCGTAATGCACACAAACCGACCTGATCGTGGTCTGCCAAGACCCTTCAGCATAGCCTTGTCCCAGAGACCCCCAGCAATTACATGATCACTGCGTAGAGCTCTATGCGCTGAGCAGAGGAGAAGGCAGAAGTGGTAATAAACTGCCAAACAGCCGGGGACCCGACCTGCTGCTACTAGATTGCAGGCGCTTTAATTCAGCGCCATGTGGCGCTGTGGTCAGAAACACAGCTGATTGCACAGGCAGATGATTAGCTGTGTTTCTGTCCAGCAGTGCAGTAGTCACCAGCCATGGCTGTGCTGGCTGATTTTTTACGTGTTTGTCAGGTTTTGCATGTTTGTATTGCAAAGTGGAAGCCTAAATTAAGTGTTACCAGCTTAGAAGATGCTGGTGATGCTAGTGGACTGCTGTTTTAATATCTGACTCTTGCATATGATAGAACTACTAAGTTTAGTTTTTTTCCATATGAATGTGACTATTCCAGCTATCATGTTTAAAGCATAGCTAAGTTCTTCACCAGCTTTCCATTCATACTTATGACCTTAGTATGTGATGATTGTGTTTCTATTCTTTATATGGCGTGCTTTACAGGGATAACATTATATCCATAACGTTTTTATAAGAACGCCGTAAAACACAAGATATGACTTTTACATACCACAATGATCCAAGTTGTTTACTGGCATATGCGCAATTGCACATCTAAGCACCTAAAACAGGGCAGCCTGTGTGCTTCTTTACCTGCTGGGAGCTCAACAGCCAAGACGGCAGACAAACTCATTCTTTGAAAAACAAGCAGGGCTCCAATCCAACTCTTACTGGAAGCAACTAATCTTATTTTTACAGTACCACTGCTGAATTGCTGTTTTGTTTTCACCAACGCCTCGTATTTCTAGTTAGGTGCCAGTCAACCAGACTCTCAAGAAAGTTTGTTTTGAAGACTATCATAATGTATATGAGGACAGATCTAACATGTGTAAATCTATAAATGTGCATGCACACAGTGTTCCCTGTATAAGTTATGTACAGTATTTTGTTAATACAACTAAAAGTGTGCTAAAATGTGCGACCAGTGCAAGCAGTTCTACATTTATCTCGGGAAAAATATTTGATAGGTAATATATTTCAGAAGAGGATCAAGGAAGGGAAAAGTGAAACGGTGTGCCAAGTACTAGTACAGATTATGAGGTCTACTATAACAATTATGAATATCCAGAGAGCCTAAAGGGGTTATCCAAGAATTAAGACAGGGCTACTAGAGTGGCCGACCTACAGTGGAGATTATACTTACCTGGTCCCTGCAGCCGAGGTCCGTGTCGGATGTTCCCTGGCCTGCTTCTGCTGAGATCAAATCTGTTGACACGACTGAGGCACAAGTGACCTTCTCCCTTTTCGTCATGACAACTGGCCATGAGACGCAAGGGGAGCAGGTCACAGCTACAGTGGTCACATGACACCCTATCGATGGATGTTTAGTCTCTGCACCACTGAGAAAGAGGTAGGAACGTCAGACACCGAACTGAACGTCGGGGACCAGGTAAGTATGATCTCCTCCATGGGTCAGCCACTCTGGGAGAGAGGTCTGTCTTACTCTTGGATAACCCCTTTAACTGAAATATAGGTGGTTCAGGATCATAATTGTGCTCTTAAAAATTACCTATGTAGTCTATACCAGGTCTACTATGGAAAACAGGACCCACCCCAGTGATTTGCATATAGAGCACCCAGAATATCGAAGGCCGTATCTCTGGAACTGGCTTTGGATTCCCACCAAACAAACTACTTAGTGTCCAGTGGGCATGTTGGATTCCCACCAAACAAACTACTTACTGTCCAGTGGGCATGTGATAATGTGGACAGTTTACATTTTTTGTAGTGGCAGGTCCTCTTTAACCCTTTCAGTACCGAGCCACTTTTCACCTTAAATCCCAGGCCGATTTTTGCAAATCTGACATGTCACTTTATGTGGTAAAAACTTTAGAACGCTTTTACTTATCCAGGCCATTCTCGTCACATATTGTGCTTCACGACAGTAGTAAATTTGTGGCAAAATATTTCATTTTTATTTATAAAAAAATACCAAATTTAGCAAAAATTTGGAAAAATTTGCAAATTTCTAAATTTCAATTTCTCTACTTTCAAAATACATAGTAATACCTCCAAAAATAGTTATTTTACATTCCCCATATGTATACTTTATTTTGGCATCATTTTATAAATGTAATTTTCCTTTTTTTGGACGTGAGAAACCTTAGAAGTTTAGAAGCCATTTTTTAAATTTTCAACAAAATTTCCAAAACCATTTTTTGAGCACCAATTCAGTTATAAAGTGATTTTGGGAGGCTTACCTAATGGAAACCTCTAATAAATGACCCCATTTTAGAAACTACACCCCTCAAATTATGAAAAACTGATGTTAGAAATTTTATTAACGCTTGAGGTGTTCCCCAAGAATTAAAGGCAAAATGGAGGTGAAATTTCAATTTGTTTGTAGATTACTCACGTTAATAATTTTTTTCTTGCAACACAGCAAGATTTAACAGCAAACTAAACTTCAATATACATTACTCTGATTCTGCAGTTTACAGAAATACCCCATATGTGGTGGTAAATGTCTCTGGTCAGAAGGAAAGGAGCGCCATATGGATTTTGAAGCAGATTTTGCTAGAATGGTTTTTAGGCACCATTTTGTAATTGAGAGACCCTGACGTTCCCCTACAGTGGAAACCCTCAAAAAGTGACCCCATTTTGGAAACTACACCCTTTAAAGAATATATTAAGGGGGGTACTGGCCACTTTGACCCCCTTTTATGGAATTTACGGAATTTGGAAAAACTTGGCTGTGAATTTTCACAAGGGGTAACAGGAGAAAAGCACCCCATAATTTGTTACCCATTTTCTCCTGAATATGGCAACACCCCATATGTGGTGGAAAACTGCTGTGGGGGCACATGGCAGGACTCAGAACAGAAGGAGTGCCATATGGATTTTGCAGCACAGATTTTGATGGATTGGTTTGCGGGAGCCATTGATTTTTATTTTTTTGAGTTATTGTCTTATGTGGGGGCTCATTTTTTGCAGGTTGAGGTGAAGTTTTCATTAGTACCATTTTGGGGTACATAAGACTTTTTGATCGCCTGCTATTACACTTTTTGTGAGTCAAGGTGAAAAAAAGAGCTGTTTTGACATAGTTTTTTTTTTTAAATTATTTTTTTACAACATTCACCCAAAGGGGCAAATCATGTGATATTTTTATGGAGTAGGTTGTTACAAATGTGGTGATACCCAATATGTCTAACATTTTCATTTTTGTTAAGTTTTACACATTAGATACATTTTTGAACAGAATAAAATCTTTTTTTTGTGTTGCCATTTTCTGAGAGCCGTGTTTTTTTATTTTTTGGGCGATTGTCTCAGGTAGGGTCTAATTTTCTGCGGGACAAGATGACGGTTTGATTGGTACCATTTTGGGGTAAATACGCCTTTTTGATTGCCTGCTATTACACTTTTTGTGAGGAAAGGGGAAAAAATGGCATATTTTTTTTATTTTTTTTTTTACAGCATTCACCTAGGAGGCCATCTCATGTGATATTTTTATAGAGCAGGTTGTTACGGATGCGGCGATACCTAATATGTTTAACATTTTTATTTTTGTTAAGTTTTACACATTAGATGCATTTTTGAACAGAATAAAATCTTTTTTTTTGTGTTTCCATTTTCTGAGAGCCATATTTTTATTTTTTGGGCGATTATCTTAGGTAGGGTCTTATTTTTTGCAGGACAAGATGACGGTTTGATTGGTACCATTTTGGGGTTAATATGTCTTTTTGATCGCTTGGTATTACACTTTTTGTGAGGCAAGGTGATCAGAAAAGGCCTTTTTTTCCCATTGTTTTTATTTTTTACAGAGTTTACCTAGCGGGGTGGGTCATGTGATATATTTATAGAGCCGGTCGATACGGACGCGGCGATACCTAATATGTCTACTTTTCTTTTTTTTTCTTTATTTTTTACAATTTTTTTTTTAACTTTATTTTGGGAAAATGACTTTTTTTTTTAAAACTTTTATTATTTTTTGTTAAACTTTATTTTTTTAACTTCTTTTTTTTACTTTATTTTTTGTCCCAGTCTGGGACTTTAACTTTTGGGGGTCTGATACCCTGCATAATGCATTACAATACTTCTGTATAGTAATGCATTGGCTGTAAGTGTATTACAATTGTAATACACTTACAGCCTGCTGCCTGTGAGATCCAGGGGGCTGGATCTCACAGGCTTCCGTAGAAGGCAGCCCAATGCCTAAGGAAGGCATCGGGCTGCCTTCTCTGCCTTCGGGTCCCCGTCACAGCAGCGCGTGGACCCGATGGGGATCGCAACCCTACAGGATACCCGCACGTGTCGCGGTCAGCGCTGACCGCGGCAGTGCGAGGGTTAATACACCGGCATCGATGTTTTCACCGATGCCAGTACATACAGCAGGGGTCAGGCTATCGGCCACTGCCGGACCCCTGTAGCTGATTGGGCGAGCGCAGCTCCTACATGTACGGCGCTGGGATTTTTGTCCCGGCTTCCAGCGCCGTACACGTACGGCGCTGGTATGCTAAGGGATAAAGAGAACCTTTCACCACTCCTGACATGCCTGTTTTAATCGCTTCATGCATTCCCCATGTAATAACAATTCTGGAACATCTATTCTTATGGCTCTATGTTGTGCCATTCCTTTATTATTTGCACTAGAAATCATGAATGAATTGCTATTTGTCTTCAGTAAGGGAACAGAGGGGAGGTAACAAGTTGGGGGTGTGTACCTGCACAGTCTGAACAGTTCTCTACAGCCAATTTAATGAAATCATAATGAAATTTTGTTTGTTCAGTACTGTAAATTATACCGGGGACTGATCTGCTAAAAAATAATTTGGGGCAACTGGAAAGAGAACTTGAGCCATTAATGCCCATTAGAGTGCCCCTAGATCTAACAGTAGCATGTCACACAACAAAACTGGATGCTTTTCTACCTGGCCTCAATTACGGGGAACGATGATCCTGCCAAGCCCCATTATTTAACCCTTCAGATGCAGCGATCAATGCTGATCGTGGCATCTATGGAGTGAGGCACAGGAATACTGCTGCCTCTGCCTTCCTATCAGAGCTCCCACAGTGTAATTGCGGGGCTCTGATTGGTTACCGGAGTGGATGCTGCTGAAGCCTTCATGGCTGCTATGGTAAGATCCCTGCTGCTCTGTACACGAGGCACAGCGCAGCAGGGACTGTGTAAAAATCCTATTCACCCTAAAAGATTTTTATTAGGGTGAATAGGACAAGGGATCAAAAGATCCCAGGTTCAAGCCCCCTAAGGAGACTAATAGTTAATAAATAAAAAGTAAAAATTAAAAAAAAAAAAAATATTAAACGTTTATGACCCCTACCCCACACTATACATCTCCTATTCCTGCTTCTGGTTTCGAGAAAACTATCAGCCTCTGATCCCTTTGATAGCCTCTGAGCCACCATGCCTCTTATCAGCCCTCATATGAGCCACCATGCCTCTTATCAGCCCCCATATGAGCCCCTATGCCTCTTATCAGCCCCCATATGAGCCCCTATGCCTCTTATCAGCCCCCATATGAGCCCCTATGCCTCTCATCAGCCCACATATGAGCCCCTATGCCTCTTATCAGCCCCCATATGAGACCCCATGCCTCTCATCAGCCCACATATGAGCCCCTATGCCTCTTATTAGCCCACATATGAGACCCCATGCCTCTTATCAGCCCCCATGCCACAGAGAACTTAAAATAAAAAAAGCACTTACCTCTCCTGCTCTGGACGCACCCACTCCTCACCTTCAGCACAATCCTCTTCATCCTGCTGCCGGCTGTGCTGTGATCTGACATGTACAGCGTGAGGTCACTTTTGAGGGACAAAATGCGTCTTATGGGGCTAAAAATATGGTACGTTGTTACTGAGCCATTTTACTATCTTCTGATCCTCGGGGTTTGGTTTGCTCCAGAGAACCAACTCTGTAAAGTCTGCCATGTACTTGCAAGTGTTATGATTTAGACCTTTTCTCAAATCTTCTTTCTCAACCGGTGGCCGGAGTGATTCTTTAAATAATAACAGCATTTGTCAGGTAACAGAATGAGGTATGAGGAAAAATCAACAGTAAACATCTGAAGCTAAGATTTGCCGTGGAAACAATACTGTATTTTAGCAATGCTGTTTAGTAAAAACAGGAACAGTCATAAGCCTAGAGCTCTTTCCATAGATGCACAAAGGCTTCTTCATTGCATATATTCCAAGCAGTCAATCATATCCCTGCATGTTATGGCCACTGTAGCTGGTGGGCATTGAGCATTTTATATAGTTTATACTACACTTTGCTTTGAATTTGTTCACTTCCCATTCATGTTACTTTATAGGAACAGACCCAGACAGAACTTACATGGGAAAAGGGCTCTAGGGCGTAATGTCACGTGGCAGAGCTTCCCCGCACTGTGCGCGTTGTTACATTTACTAGAGAATAAAAGCTTCCTTCATCTGTCACACCTGAAGGACAAGCCTTTCTCAAAGGTATTGGCTTTCTCATTTTAAAAGCAAAGTAGACAATATGAGTATCTCTGTTTTAAAAGTCATTCTGTAACTGGAGAGTGGCACAGAGACAAAGCGATCCTTCCGAGGTGATGATAACAAAGATCACATCCCTAAACCGAATGTTGATCTAAGCAAGTGATATCTATTGCCCATGATCAGCATTCATCCTTTTTTTTTTAACCTTTCATGTCCAAGTAGCACTTGACTTACCATATAGTGACCTTCTAGCCTTTAAACTTGGTGGACTGTACTTGCAGATGTCAGATATGCTCAGTGTATTACATAACATGGATCTAATAAATGTCAGCACAAACTTTGAACTGAATTAGCAACCTAATTGCAATCATCATCGTAATGAAAAGCATTCGGTTCTGCACTGCTAAACAAAGGGAAAGCGAGCGTAATCCCCCGAAAGGTTAATGGAAAGTGAATAACAAATGTTTACATGTAAGCACATCCTCGTCACATCACTAACTTTTCTGACGACTTTCAAGAGTCCACATGGATGAAGCACGTAGTTAGCTTGATCACAGGTCATTTATGTCCTAACAGTGCTTTAGATCTTAAATGATAAGAGAAGCGCTCCTGATTGCTTGGTATTTAAGAGATTGAGGACCTTGCTGTTTCGTTATCATTATATTGTATTGTAACTGAACATTTAATTTGAGTGTATGAGTGATATTCAGCAACTACTGGTTTAGTCACCCATTGCCCAGTGTTTAAAGCTACACTGGTTAGACAGAAACTTCTTCAAGAGTGCTTATGCATGCAGTGTTTGTGCCGCATAGCCGAGATCTGTGCAGCAAAAAAATAATGTTTTACTAGAAATTGTCCTGCACGATATGATAACTAAATATGCGGATGTACATGGCAACATTTATAAGGAAAAATCACGGAAAATAATATGCTAACACAATAGATGCAAACATTACACATGGACTAAGCCCTGACTCTGGTGTGATAAAATCTGAGACTCTCAGCCAATATATTTTGATCAAAACACATCTGTGCCCGCCTGCCAGCGCCAAGGTGGTGTCAGTCAGGCAGGTCCTAGGCTAAACATACCTATGCTGTTGGGCATCTACATTCAGGAGAGCAGACCCTGCATATATAGTGTGCTTCTCCGAGTTACCTCTGTGTGCATCAAGCAGCCAATGAGATGAAGAGCACGTACAGCTATATATACCACCTTAATCATAGTCCCATGTGGGATAGGTGGGGCAAAAAGTGCACAAGAATGCTACTCCCCAGATAATAGGAGTGCATTCACACTTGAAGGTGCCACTCCTTCAAGTACATAAATTTCATCAAAAATCATATATAATGTTTGCATCTATTGTGTTAGTGCATTATTTTCCATGATTTTTCCTTTTAAATTTTTTTTTTAATCATTTCTTTTTAGGTACCATTCGGGGACAAACAGAGGTCTATTCTTTTGTACAATACACTGCAATATTCATTTATTGCAGTATATCCTACTTGTCTGTTTTACACTGGGCCTGGTAGGCTCTGTTAAATGGCAGGCCTGGAGGCTGGCATATGAAGCATCGGGATCCTGTGACTGTCGCGGGGGCCAGATTGAAAGAGGGAGATCGCTCCCTCTAAACTCCTTTGATGTCATGGTTGTTACTATGACTAATGCAGATAAAGAAAGTCCTTACTTATAACAGAATGAACTGTTGGAAGCTGTAAATCAGTTTATACAGTGAATACAGGAGAGTCTTATGGGTCCATACATGTACCATAAAAATAACATAAAGCTGCCCTCAGCTGGTATCCAAAGCAGTAGCTCATCATGCAGCAGGGAATAGACAGTACGGATTGTGTAGTACCACGCTGTAATGTCGGTGCTACTAAAAAGCCAGTCAGTACATGCACATTACTAGCACAGGTTTTTAAAAATGAAATGCTGATGTTGGTTGGCTGTTTCTTCTAGTCAATCACACGTTAGTTTTGTATTTTACATTGTATGTTAAATTTGGTATAAAAGTTGTCTACATACTGTATGTTAAAAATGGTGTTACCTGTGACAATTATAACTTGAGGGACCACGGTACATTAAAGGGGTTATCCAACCTCTATAATGACCCCCCCCCCATGCCCCTCATATAGGTTATGCTTACCCCGGGACCCACATTGCTCCTGATCCCCACACGGCGCCACTGCATCTCCTTGTCGCACGGATCAAAACATCCAGCAGGTGACACTAGGGAGGCTGTGCTGGGATCAGGATTGACATGGGTGCCATCGAGCAGGGCAAGTATAACATATATGAGGGGCCTAGGCATTGTGGGTGGGGGGTCATTATAGAGTTTGGATAAAACCTTTAAACTTAAATATATGTAATATAATATGTTTTACTGACTGTCTAGGTAACATGGTACACATCAAGAAATGTATTTGCATTAATATATATTCTGTTTCTAGGTGAAGCTCGATTGACTCCTGAAGACTTTGCCAGGGCTCAGAAATACTGCAAATATGCAGGTAGTGCTTTACAGTATGAAGATATAAACACTGCCGTAGAGAACCTCCAGAAAGCCTTGAAGCTGCTCACTAGTGGCAAAGAATGATGATACCATGTTCTCCATCCGGCCTGCAGGAACACTATACAGTAATTCCACATGTGCTGTGATACCCCTGGTCTTGTGGATTAAACGCCAATGATGACTTCAATTTTTAATCCTCTGAGAGCGTTACTTAAAATTGGTATTTTAAGTCGGCAATTACATGATGATGCTGAAACATTAAAATGTTTACATAAACTGGGTGATATTTTTTTGAAGGCTTTGTAAAGTGCAGTGTGGAATCTGATTCAATTTCTAGGAGCAATTAAATCTTTCTCTATAAGCACTCCGTTGTACAATGCTTACACAACATTAATGTTCAACATATATCATAATAATGAACAACACAATGGCTTTAAATAAATTCAATATTACTAAGGGCAGCCTTAGGACCAGTCTTTTGTCTATAGTCCATTAAAATATGATTATGCTATAGTAAGACATCCTAAAAAAACATAACGAGGAAAGGTCCCCTATCAACTTTTGTAAGGGTACTAGCACTGAATTTGTAGTTCTTGATCTTAACACACAAAAAAAAATTGGATACACAAAAAAAAAATACACAACCGCTCCTTCCCTTAATTTCCCTCCGTTCTATTTTGACTGCTATTACAATTAAAACAGAAAAATTCATAAAGATATTTCTCTGTATCCCTGTGTCTGGCTCATTATCTTGTATCTGGCTGTTAGACAGCAGGCTGCAGCAGGAGCCTCCTTGTTGTGTTAATCCCCACCTCATAGCTACCGTAGGTGCACCCCCTCATTTGGTGAGCGGAATTATTTTGTAAAAGGTTGTATGTATCAGGATCATGCAAAAATAAAGTGAGGGAATCTCATTTCTAGGTCTAGTGTTCCTTTACAATGGTATACCTTAGTTGAAGGGGACATTTCAGTGAGTTTGAAGGAATGTTGTAATGAAAGATCAGAGCAATTGAGCTAACCCATATTGCTAGTGTGGATGGTTTCCCACCTAACATTACACTACGACCTCCATGAAACTTATTTTATGGATGTGTAAATGGTTTACTTTACTTCAGCTGAACCTTTTTGTATTTGAAGCCTTCACTAAACTTTTCCTATAACTCTTTTTTTTGGCAGGGGTACCATAGTTAGACCATTTTAGCCTTTATGAAGCAAATGGTTTCTGAAATTGTCAATAAAAGTGCATGGCTTTAAATGCATGTATCTCTTAGATATGATTTAGAATAAATTGATATGAAATAAAGATTTTTTTAATGTCTCAATTTTTTATTTACATTTCTAAAACCATTACCATATGCTTGTACCCTGAAATGGACGCGCTTTATGTATTGGCTGGGCCTGCTGCAAACTTTTGGTGGCATATTTTTCTATTGCTGGTTCTATGGCACCGTACTGCCAGAAAAAATCTTCTGCCACACCAAAACATTATAAGCCCCTTCAAAGTCACTTTTTAGGTTATTCCCCTAAGGTATTAATCTTGGGGAACTTTGGAAATTTTAAGGTTTTTTTTTTTAAATAAATAAAAATATTTGTGCGTATATATAATATATATAAAATATAAAAAATATTTTACACAAAAAAAACCCTGCTATACCAAAATATGGCTAAAATGAATACCTAGATTTTTAAAATAAAAGTGTGTATGTTTGTATATTTTTATACATACAAATTCCACTATACTATTGCTAAAACAAAAAAATATATATAAATATAATAGATTTTTTCTATTTAAATTTTTTTATGAACGAAAAAGGGGTGGGGTGTTTGGGTGTGTATGTAGTCTGCTATACTATTGCTAATACTAGTTACTATTGCTATAACTTTTAAAAAACAAAATTTATGTATTACTCGTTTTATTTTTTATTATTTATTCTTTACTTTTTATATACTTATTTTTTTAAGTGAATTAATCCCTTCCTGCTACAGTCAAAGCAAGAAGAAATTAATTGCCAGCCTGTAGACTGACAGATCATTTTATAGCCAGCAGGTGGCACTCTTACATAACAAAAAGTGCTTCCTTCCGGCTTGTAGATGTTACAACTTAATAGATGCTTGTAGCAGAGCACTACAAGCGTCTGTTACTGCCTAACCACTCCCTCTGACCAAGGCACATCTTCTTGTGATCACAGCTATCTAATGGCAGCATGGTCACAGCGATCCTCGGCGGCACGGGCTGCCGCCAGACTGCAACTGTAACCTGATGTTTTTATAGGTCGGGTTACAGATAAGAGCCCACCACTGTGATGTTTAAAGTTGTGCAGTGTTAAGCAAGTGGTTAACACGCCCCTATGATCATATTATTTTCAGTCTTTTATAGGGGTACCATCATTGTTGCCAGTTTTAGTAGTTTGTTTTTAGAAATGATTCTGTTGAATCACAATTCAAAAGCAATGTCTGATTTTAATTACTTTTGTCCGTTTCAAGTTATTTCAGTGACCATTGTGGGTTTTTCTTTAATGGAAGGTTATGGACAATTTTGTCCATGTGTGTAAATATTAGTCATTGTTGAGAGGAGTTTGGTGACTCCCAGGCATACCTTTGTCTTCAATTGCAGACAAGAATAAGGACAAGCTTTATCTTTTCCAGGGAGCCGCAGAACGGGACCACAGAAGCGGTATGCTGTCCACATCTTTTGCGGCCCCATTGAAATGAATGGGTCCACCCCCGTTCCGCAAAATTGCAGAATAGATGTGGACTCGTTCATACAAGCACAGTGCTTCTTAGCTGTGTGACTGTACAGTCAAACACTTGGGCTTGTGAAGGCATCAGTTTTTGACCAGCAGTTAGCCTCAGGAAAGTCACCCAAAGAACAGCATCATACCACTACTACCAAAGCCATTACAGTATTGTATCATCGCTTGTTGCTGTAGACGGGTCAAATAAACCCACGTTGATTCATATCACTGTGTCTATGTTTGAATCCATCTAACCTGAGCTTATGCCAGTCCGGTCTGCTCCACTGCTTGTATACGAAGGGTTTCTTTTAGGGAACCTCAACTGTTATATCGACTACCTCCTTGAACTGCCAGCAGTGCCGGAAAACACACAAAAAACACAGTCCATGTGAAATAGTCTGACTCCCATTCCTCTGTAGTTCCTGGTTTCCACCACTAGCTTGAGGGGGAAAAGACTTGGCAATAGTAGGCTTCTCCACTGAAACACTCCACACAGCTGTACTCCCAGTCTATCACACTTCCAGACTAGGAACCACACCCCCAGCTCTCCTGGGCCTCCTAGCTTATATATGCCATCCAGACCTGGCCTGGATATGTGGGAGTAGTCATCCCACCCAGCTCTTACTACTCCAATTAAACCCGGCCCGGGTCAGCTGCAGCCAGCAGCTAGACTACTACTAACAAATGTTAGTATTCTAGGGTTACTGACCAAACGTTACCAGTTCATTTCACCGAAGCCAGGCACCTCGGTCACATGTATCTATCATCTACTATGGCACCTTGTGCCTTCTCACACTACTTACCATCCCATTCTGTATGGCTGCTGCATGCTGCGACCTGCATCATGCAACTTATGCCACTCTCCAACCATTACATTCTGTATGGCTGCAGCCTGCCTAATGCCACTTGCCAACCATCACGTTCCCTCAAGACACTTTTTTTATTCATTTTTATCTGATAACACTGTGTGTGTTTAAACATCATCTGGCCTCTGGGTTTTTTGAATGCTTCGGAAAATGAAAAAGCATAAGACAAGTGCCGGTGCGGTGTCTTTTTAAACAGACTGTATGATAAGACCATCAAATGTGTTTACCAGTGTCATTTAGATAAATTTACTGTTGCTGCCATTGCGTTCCACTGCTTGGGGGGGGGGGGGGGGTTTAATAAAAAATAAATGAGATAACAAGAACAGAGATAACAAGTTTTTCCTATAAAATAGTACTAGGAGACTGGAGGGGTCACATACCAACTTTCAGGGAAATTGGAGAAACTTTGGTTTGGCCCAAACCAATTTGGGTCTGAACCTAACTTTTTCAAAAATTTGTTGAACCAGACTTAAAATGAATCTCGACTGGTTTATTCCTATCTAGTCAAGACCCAGTTGATCAAGAAATTTGGTGGGTCAAAGAGAAACAAGTCCTTCCCAGTCCATATGTAGAGTAAAAAGGGAGTCTCCACTTATCCTAGTCTTGAGATGTCTAGGGTCTTAAGGCATCACATCATTGTCCCTCATTGTCCATATCCAATGAGACGGGTCGGGCATGTCTGTGAAGGTTCTCATTCATCCAGGTCATGGTATTTCAGTAATAATAAATCAGAGCACTGAACTTGTATTTTCTCTCGAAGACGTTTCTTTAGTCATTCGACTGGCTTTCTCAGTTCGAATAACTTATGCAAGAAATCTCCGGCATTAAAGGAGTTTTCCAGGCTTTTTAATATTGATGACCTATCCACTGATCAACTGTACGGGGAGACAGCAGACATGGTGCGCACATGCCGTATCCCTTCTCTCTTCCTGTCCACTGCTGTATGTCTATGGGACAGCAGCAGCAGGCAGGAAGAGAGAAGTCAGAAGAATTTTTAATAAACATTGCATCTCTGTCTGCTTTAAGCCAGGCCACACACGGAGGCAGATGTTACTTCAACCAAAAACCTAATCCTGAAGTACAAGAAGAGCTATTGAAATCCAGTGCAATGAGGAGTGCCAGGACTTGTACATTGGGAAAACAAAACAGCAGCTACACCAACGTATGTCCCAACACGGCCAACCAAGAGCCAACACCTGCCTTTCAGACTCTACTGTGTACCTTCATCTTAAGGACAAAGGACCCACATTTTACAACAGTGAGGTTTACATCTTAAGACACACTGGAGGACTGATTCAAAACAGATGTGAAAGCTATGTCGAATCAGAAAAACTGAGCTTGAATAGAGGTGGGACATTTATTTTCTTCCAATGCTGTTCTAACACCTCTTCTGATGCAGTTTAATCGCACCTAATATCTTCAGTCATGCAAATAGTAAACAATATCTTACTT
This sequence comes from Rhinella marina, assembly GCA_900303285.1. NCBI lineage: Eukaryota > Metazoa > Chordata > Amphibia > Anura > Bufonidae > Rhinella > Rhinella marina. The sequence goes on from ONZH01018435.1 coordinate 150,845, forward strand.
TCATGAGTAGAGATGAGCAAAGTTAACAAAAATTTAATTCGGCTGCTTCTCCGAAGTTCACAAAGAAATTCAGTTGTATGTAGCGGGTACAATAATAGGCAATGGCGATTGTGCTGTCTACCATCATTGAACCCCTCAGATTCTGCTTTCAACACTGATTGTGGCATCTGACATTCACACAGTCACATTCAGGCTTTTCAGGGGTTAATCAGGGCTTAAAAAATACATATATATGTACCTCATCCATTTGCTTGCAGAGAGGCTGTCACGGACATCTTGATTGAAGAAAACACGACCGGTCATCGAAGACATCACCACTCTCAGAGTGATGACGAGGTTATGTCACACATCAGCACACGTAAAATTTGGCAAATTTTCTTCGTCAAGATGGCCTCTCCATGAGCAAATATATGGTGAGTTGAGTATTAATTTTTTTTTTTTTTTTTTTTGTTTCAGGAAAAATTGATTTGTTACCATGAAGCGCCCGTGAAATTCGGCTTCAAGGCAAATTGAAAGTCAATTTGTTTAGCTTCGATTCGCTCAACACTATTTATGGGGTCCTTAAAATAGTGTTGGTTATGAGAAACAGCTAACTAAAGCAGAAGTCTTCAGTATTCAATGCTGGAGATTTCTTGCTGAAGTCATTCAAAAATGAGCTTTTAGAAAAGCTGTCGATGACTATGAACCATGGACACTCCTTGCATCAAGTAACAAAATAGGAAGGAGAAAAAACTGGGAGATAGGAGTCACCCCAGTGCTGCCATAAACAAGGCTACGGGGTAGAGATTAGGAAATAAACAATACAGAAACCCCTATACTTCCAGATTTGGTGGTCCTGCTTTATTGTGTATCTCATCTGCCAGCAGCTGTGCAGAAAACATCCTTTTTTTCCAGTTGGTGGGCTTCTATTTTATGGTTGCATTGCATGTATATTCTACTCGAAATGGTCAAAGCTCGGCATAGTCAGATTTAACTTTCACATTAGCAGATTTGCAGATTTATTCAGGCTCCTTTTAACCCCTTGAGGACAGAGCCCATTTTGGCCTTAATGTCTGGGCCAAATTTTTGAATTCTGACATGTGTCACTTTATGTGGTAATAACTTTGGAACGCTTTTACTTATCCAGGCCATTCTGAGATTGTTTTCTCGTGACACATTGTACTTCATGACAGTCATAAATTTGAGTCAGTATATTTCACCCTTATTTATGAAAAAATCCAAAATTTACCAAAAATTCTGAAAAATTTCCAAATTTCAATTTCTCTACTTTCAAAATACACCGTAATACCTCCAAAAATACTTATTATTTTACATTCCCCATATGTCTACTTTATGTTGGCATCATTTTGTAAACATCATTTTACTTTTTTAGGACGTTAGGAGGCTTAGAAGTTTAAAAGCCATTTTTCAAATTTTCACCAAATTTTCCAAAACCATTTTTTTTAGCACCAATTCAGATATAAAGTGATTTTGAGGGGCTTACATAATGAAACCCACCATAAATGACCCCATTTTAGAAACTACACCCCTCAAATTATAAAAAACTGCTGTTACAAACTTTGTTAACCCTTGAGGTGTTCCACAAGAATTAATGGAAAATGGAGGTGAAATTTCAAAATTTCACTTTTTTCGTAGATTATTCATGTTAATATTTTTTTCTTGCAACATAGCAAGGGTTAACAGCAAACTAAACCTCAATTTACATTGCTCTGATTCTGCAGTTTACAGAAATACCCCATATGTGGTGGTAAACGTCTCTATGGGTTTGTGGCAGTGGTCAGAAGGAAAGGAGCGCCATACGGATTTTGGAGGCAAAATTTGCTAGAATAGTTTTTAGGCACCATTTTGTAATTGAGAGACCCTGACGTACCCCTACAGTGGAAACCCTCATAAAGTGACCTCATTTTTGAAACTACACCCTTCAAAGAATATATTAAGGGGGTACTGGCCACTTTGACCCCCTAAGCATTTTACGGAATTTGGAAACACTTGGCTGTGAAAATGAAAATTTTTTTTCTTCCAATAAAATGTTGCTTTAGCCCCAATTTTTTTATTTGCATAAGGGGTAACAGGAGAAAAGCCCCCCCATAATTTGTTACCCATTTTCTCCTGAATACAGCAACACCCCATATGTTGTGGTAAACTGGTGTGGGGGCACATGGCAGGACTCAGAGCAGAAGGAGCGCCATAATGGATTTTACAACACAGATTTTGATGAGTGGTTTGCGGGAGCCATTGATTTTTATTTTTTTGAGCTATTGTCTTATGTGGGGGCTCATTTTTTGCAGGATGAGGTGAGGTTTCCATTGGTACCATTTTGGGGTAAATACGCCTTTTTGATCGACTGCTATTACACTTTTTGTGAGGGAAGAGGGAAAAAAATGGCTATTTTGGCATAGTTTTTAAAAAAATTTTTTTACAGCATTCGCCTGCGGGGCCATCTCATGTAATATTTTTATAGAGCAGGTTGTTACGGACGCAGCGATACCCAATATGTCCAACTTTTTTATTGTTGGAAAGTTTTACACATTAGATGCATTTTTGAACAGAATAAAATATTTTTTTTTGTGTTGCCATTTTCAGAGAGCCATATTTTTTTCAGTTTTCGGGCGATTGTCTCAGGTAGGGTACAGTTTTTGCGGGACAAGATGACGGTTGAATTGATACCATTTTGGGGTAATTACGCCTTTTTGATCGCCTGCTATTACACTTTTTGTGAGGGAAGAGGGGAAAAAATGGCTATTTTGGCATAGTTTTTTTAAAAAATTTTTTACAGCATTCGTCTGGGGGGCCATCTCATGTAATATTTTTATAGAGCAGGTTGTTACGGACGCAGCGATACCCAATATGTCCAACTTTTTTATTGTTGGAAAGTTTACACATTAGATGCATTTTTGAACAGAATAAAATATTTTTTTTGTGTTGCCATTTTCAGAGAGCCATATTTTTTTCAGTTTTCAGGCGATTGTCTCAGGTAGGGTACAGTTTTTGCGGGACAA